>ML435314.1:63969-89461 GCA_005239525.1 Nicotiana knightiana | reverse complement strand
ATGCAAAAACGTCAAAAATACGCTCAAGAGGCGAAGAGGAGTGCACCGGGATATAGCCAGGCCATAAAGCCAAAACGCCAGGCCTGGCCTGGCCTTAGAGCCAAAACGCCAGGCCTTAGAGCCAAAATGCCAGGCCTGGCCTTATCCAGGCCTTAGAGCCAAAACGCCTGGTCTCCTGGTTCTGGTCAATTTCGAGTTTTGACGAGTTTAAGTGTTTCCCGGTTGAAATAGAAGTCTCCTACACGTTTAGGGTTTGTCCTAAACTTATAAATAGACCCCAAAAACACAATTTAGAGAGGGATTCGATGAGAGGAAGCCATTGAAGAGAAGGAAAACATTAATTTGTACAGATTTTCTTCATTACTTTGTAGTTTAATAATGCAAGTTATTTTAGATTTTATTCTTATGAACTTGTTTAGCTAACTTCTTTAATCTAGGGTTTTGGTAGAACCCGTTGGAGGATAAACTTATTGTGTTATTAATATAGTTTTGATTGGTTGATTAATCTCTATTTGTTCACCTACGTTCTTGTTGTAGTTAATTGAATGACCATCCATTAGCTGTGCCTATTTATTATGTATCTACTTGAGAGAGAGTGCATATTTAGGTAGTTGTTTGAACAACATCACTCCCGGAGTATAGATGAAAGTCATAACCGAGGGTTTAGAGGTTGGATTAGAGATAACGATACCTCGGGTACAATCTAAAGTGAACTGTAATGCAAGCTAGCTAGCGTAACTTGAGAGAGTGCGTCTAGTAAATTATCATAATTACTTGAGAGAGATTTATGGTAGATAGAGTGTTCATGATTGATAAAGACAACTAATCAAGCTATATAAAGTATCCGAGAAGTAAATTCACCGACGGGGGAAACCATAACCTTAGATCTTTATTACAATTGTTTACACCTTAGCGTAGTTAATCTTTAGTTTTAATCTTTAGTGTTAGTAATTTAAATAACATCAAGTGACAGTTGAGTATTCTAACAGCTTTCTTGATACGTAAATTCCCTGTGGGATCGACTCTGGGAATAATACCCCAGATTATATTTGCAACGCCCGCTTAGTCTTTTATTAGACATAGTTGAGCGTGATCAGGCGACCCTGTGATCTCGCGTAGAAGCTGGCGAGGTGAGCCTCTGAGCTCGCGTAGAAGCAGGCGTCGCGAAGGGTGAGGTGAGCTCGAGCTCGCGTGGGAGCTGGCGCCACACAGTGTTAGGTGAGGTTCACCTCGTGTGGAGACTCGCGAGGCATGGTCTGAGGCGCGCTTACTCCGGATTTTGAAGGCTTATTTCATCTCCTGGTTTGACTAGGACTTAGCCTAAGTTGTTTAGGTCTTTTCCTACACATATAAATAGATATAAAATACAACTTTTGAGAGTTTTTTGCAGTCGGAGGCAAGAATAGCTCGTGGAAAACCCGTTGGGAGTTAGAGTCATCGATTTCTATATCCCTTCATCTTTACTTTGTAATTTATTTATGCAAAATATTTGGGATATTGTTACTATGAGTATGAGTAGCTAAACTCCTAATCTAGGATTTTGATGGAACCTATTGGGGGATGATTTTCCTGTTATGTTAATATAGATTTGTCATAGTATTTTCTCCATTTGTTCAACTACGTTGTTATTGTGGTTTGTTGAAGAGCTCTCAATCGACTATGCCTATTTAGTGTGTATTACTCGGAAGAGAGTGCATATTTAGGTAGTAGTTGAACAACATCACTTCTAACGTATATGAGTGATCAATATGGAGGGTTTATAGGTGGAATTAGGAATAACGAATCCTTGGTGCAATCCGAGTGATCCGTACTTAGCGCCAGCTAGGGTAATTCGGAAGAATATGTCTAGTAAATTGTGGTAGTTATTCGTGAGAGAATTACAACACTTAGAGCGCTCATGATCGGTAGAGAAAACTTAGGCAAATTTATAGGAAACGTAGTGAAAAGAATTCCGATAATAGGGGAAATCATAGCCTTAGATCATTCTAATTCTTACTACAACTTGTTTGTAGTTAGTTATTAATTATTGCATTTTCATTACGTGATATTTAGTTAGTAAACATCAAATTTGTTATTTAAATATTTCTGAAGTTTGATTGCATGAATTTGTGCGAGTCTAATATCTGTGTTTAATAGGTTAATTCCTTGTGGGATTTGACTTCGGAATGCAACGACCGCTTAGTCCTTTTTATAAGACATAGTTGGGCGTGATCAAATTTTAACGTTGTTACCGAGGAATTAACGGTGTTATTAATTGCAGCTAAAGAAGTTCTAGAATTCTTAGTGTAGTCAATTTTCTCATTTTAAACCGGAAAAAGGGTCAAAATTGCCCCTCTACTATTGTTTATTGGTTTCTTGTGCCACCCGTTACACTTTTCAGTCATTATTGTCCGTGCCGTTAATGAAGTTTGAAAAAATACCCCCAACCCTAACGTTTTGACACTGTAGCTGCTGACCACGTCAATTTTATCCATGTCAGCTGCCATGTCATTATTTAAAAATATATTTTATTTATTACATTTTTTTACTAAATCAACAAATTAAAAAAATTCCCAAAAAGGTGTGTGTGCTTACATTCCTTACCAGAAAGAATTGGCTGAAGTTTAGGCTCAACAAGAACAGATTTTTGTGAGTTTTCTTAATGAAAAGCACAATCTTTACAGCTTAAACATTAGTCACTTTGAGATCTGACCATAAAAGTTGGAGTCTTTGAAAGTTTTGGCTATTCAAGAATTGGTTCATTGGATTCAAGATTTGGGTTGCGGTTGATTTTGGAGATTTTTGAAAAGGGTTGTTTGGGTTTGAGTATTTCATATTCAAACCAGTAAGAATTGAAGAGGTTAATAAATTCTTCAACGTCCATTAATGTCGGCAAAAAAAAAGAGAAAAAAATATGAGGTTTAGAGATACGGCGGCGCTATGAACCGGCCCCGATTTGGACAGGTCGCAGATGAGTCGACGAACCGGAAACATTTTTTATCTCCATCGCCACCTTCTGCTTCCAAATCCTTACACGGCGGCAACACACAATTCCTTTTCCATCATCTGACACCTTGATTCTTGAACTCTTCCTTCTTCTTTGTTTTAATTTCCAATGGCTTTGTAATTTTTTGGCAAAAATGGTAAATGTGTATTCTAGTTTTGGTTCATTGGGGTGGAATGGAGGCGCGTGCCACAACACGTGAATATGTTGATATATTTTCATGTTGCTGGGGTTGAAGATGGTGCAACACTTGCGAGGAGAACTTATGAGGAGCAGTTGGGTTTTGAAGAGAAGGTGAACTGGAGTTGGCAGGCCAAGCCGGGCAGGCGATTGCAAAAGTTGGTGTTGAACATTCCGTAACATCTTCAAACACTACGGTTTATTTTTAAAATAGTGACATGGAAGCTGACATGGATAAAATTGATGTGGTCAGCTTCCACAGTGTCAAAATGTTAGGGTTAGGGATATTTTTTCAAACTTCATTAACGGTAAGGATAATAATGGTCGAAAAGTGTAACGAGTGGCACAAGTAACCAATAAACAATAGTAGAGGGGCAATTTTTACCCTTTTCCCTTTTAAACCAAATACATTATAATTCTAACGTTTGTAGTCTTGGGTGTTACAGGTGCATGTATAGAAACTCCTCAAGAACTAGTGAATTGTTCGAAGCATTATCAGATCCTAAGAAAGTTTTCAAGGCACTGAATCATGCTAACAAGAAGGGAAAATAGCAATAGGACTCAACTGAAAAAATCGAACCAGACATGGATGGCGGAATAGAAAATCCAAAAAATAGAAACAATGTGAATGATCCAAACAACGGAAACAATGCGAATGATCCGAACAATCAGGGTGTGGTGCCTCTTGTGCCAGAAGCAGCATTTTATGATTGGGCACAACCCACCACCGAAAATCTGGCCACTGCAATTGCAGTCCCTCAGATACAAGCGGAATCATTTCAAATCACAAACAACATGCTACATTTGTTGCAGAACAAGGGACTGTTCTCAGGGTCCTACATTGAAGATCCTCAGCAGCATCTGAAAAATTTCTTGCCGATATGTGTCACGCAAAGGCAACCTAATGTGACACCGGAAGCAATAAAGTTGTTATTGTTTCCATTCTCGATGATAGGAGAAGCTCAGACTTGGCTCAGTTCACTCCCTATAAACTTCATCACTACTTGGGAGGAATTAGTCAAGTAATTTTTGAACAAGTGCTACCCACCCAATAAGACTGCCAAACAAATTGATGATATATTGAGCTTCAGGTAGAGACCAACAGAAACACTACAAGAAATGTGGGAGAGGTTCAAGGGTATGCTGTTTAAATGTCCACATCATGGCATTCCAAATCAGATGTTGGGGCAGAGGTTCTACATGGGATTGGTAGACGGCTTAAAGGTCAATGTTGATGCTTCAACAGGTGGAGCATTTTTAGCAAATCATTCAGAGAATACAAGATCCTACTTGATAAAATGGCTCAAAACTCAAGATGGATGACAAGAAACTCTATGATTACTCCCGTAGTTCACTCAGTGGCTTTGGACCCAAACAACTCCATAGTCAAAAATATGGCCACTTTGATGACACAAATGAGTATCCTTACCAAAAATATCGATGAATCAGGCCAGAAGAAGCAGGTACACATAGTTGACACGACTAATAGGGATTATGTACACCATGCATTAACCAACCATATGTATGCTCGTGGAGTGCGGAAAGTGACAACCAACACTATCAGGAAGATATGAACTATGTGGCTAACTATGAAGAACAGATGTAAGGTGATCAAAATTAGGGACAACAGAATCATCAATATCAACCAGCACAACAGAAATACAATAATAACAACAATCTGGAGATATGCAACCAGAGGGTCAAGTTGTGCCTTAACAAAGGCAACAGGGATACAATCAGCAAAATCAACAGCTAGCTTATCAACAGCCTCAACAATAACAGATAGTGAGACAAGATGATGGGTTGTCTAAAATTAAAGGAATGCTGCAACAACTTATTGGATCCAATGGAAAAACTCAAGAGAGAGTGGACTCACATGAATCAGCGATAAAAGGCATTGAGATTTAACTAGGGCAGATATCGATGGCTCTAAATAATCCTCCCCAAGGGACGTTACCTGCAGACACACAAGTTAATCCAAAAGAGCAGGGCCCGAAACAACTTATGGCAGTGAGTCTAAGAAATGGTAGAGACCTAGATCTAGAGCAAGAAATTTCTCGCAAAAGTCGAACAACTGAAACACTTGTACCAGTACCCATTGAGCTAGATGATTCAACAGGGTTAACTGAGGTGATGGTACAACATGCACAAGAGAGCACAAGAAAACAAAAGGAGGTTACGAAGGAGACTGAGGTAGCAGAAGAAACGATAGTAGAAGCGGTGCCTAAGCAGGATAAAACTCAAATCATAGGAATGAAGCGACCTCCAACACCATTTCCATAGAGATTGGCCAAATATCAGAAGGATGAGCAGTATAAGAAATTCATGGAGATATTGAAACAAATCCAGGTGAATATTTCACTGATTGACGCTTTCAGGGAGATTCCTGGGTATGCCCAAAATGATGAAGGATTTGATGTCTCGGAAGTTTGACTTCAAAGACTTGGCCATTGTTACACTAACCCAGACCTGTAGTGTTGTCGTGACGAGACCCATATATGAGAAGTTGTCAGACCTAGGGAGTTTCAAAATCCCATGCACGATAGGTAGCTATGCTTTTGCTAAAGCATTGTGTGATTTGGGGGAAAGCATAAACTTGATGCCCTTAGCTATCTACAAAAGGTTAGGCATTGGAAGAGAAAGACCACATCCATGTTACTACAACTAGCCGACCGGACAGTGAAGAGGACATCAGGTGTCCTTGATGATGTATCAGTGCAGGTTGGAAAGTTTGTGTTCCCAACAGATTTTGTCATTCTAGATTGCCGGGTTGACGAGGAGATTCCCATAATTTTGGGAAGACCATTCTTGTCCACTAGGAGAGATTTAATTGATTGTGAAACTAGAGAGCTAAAAATGAGACTAAATTATGAAGCGATAACGTTTAATGTTCAGAAATCTATGCGGCAACCAAGTGAATTTGCTAACTACTCTCTAATAGAAGTTGTGGATGTAATTTTGGAGGAGGAAGATGAGACTTGGAACGCTGAAGACCTTCTAGAAGCCTGTCTCATGAACTTAGATGAATCAAATGGAGAGGACTTGGCGAAGTGGCTGTTGGCCCCTGAAGGCCAAGGGTTTTGAAAAAGAGAGCTCGAATTTGAGTATTTGCACTTAGAAGAAAGAAAGACTCCTCCAGCTAAGCCGTCGATTGAAGAGCCAACACAGTTGGAACTGAAGCCACTACCACCTCATCTCAGATATGATTTCTTGGAACCTAACTCAACTTTACCTGTTATTATCTCATCTTGTTTTTAGATGTGCAGGAAGAACAGCTTTTGCAGGTACTGCTAGAGTGCAAAACTGTAATTGGTTGGATCATTGCAGACATTAAGGGTATCAGCCCGACCTTCTGTATGCATAAGATTTTACTGGAAGATGGACACAAACCTTCCATAACACATCAAAGAAGGTTGAACCCCAACATTAAAGAAGTTGTGAAAAAGGAAGTGATAAAGTGGTTAGATACGGGGATCATTTTTCCCATCTCCGACAGTAACTGGATCAGCCCAGTCCAATGTGTACTAAAGAAAGGTGGAATGACTTTTGTGCAAAACGACAACAACGAGTTGATATCAACAAGAACAGTCACGAGATGGCGAATTTTCATGGACTACATAAGATTGACCAAGGTCACCCGAAAAGACCACTTTCCCTTGCCGTTCATTGATCAAATGTTAGATAGATTGGCTGGGAGGTCCCATTTTTGCTTCCTGGATAGATATTCAGGGTATAATCAGATATTCATTGCCCCGGAAGATAGAGAGAAAACATCATCCACCTATCCATATGGCGTCTACGCTTTTCGGAGAATGTTGTTCGGCCTATGTAATGCACCGCCACATTTCAAAGGTGCATGATGGCCATATTTACAGATATGATAGAGGACATAATGAAGGTCTTTATGGATGATTTCTCAGTGGTGGGAGACTCATTCGATTGCCCAAAGAATCTGAAAAGAGTGTTGAAAAGATGTGTGGAGACTAATCTGGTGCTCAATTGGGAAAAGTGTCATCTCATGGTACAGGAAGGTACAGTCTTGGGGCATTAGTGCCAAGTACGGGCATTGAGGTACATCGTGCAAAGGTTGATGTGATAGAAAATCTACCACCACCCACTTCTATCAAAGTAATAATAAGTTTCCTTGGCCATGCCGGTTTCTATAGACGGTTTATAAAAGATATCACCAAAATTGCTAACCCCTTGTGTAAACTGCTTGAAAAATATCACCCTTTTGTGTTTTTTGATGATTGTAGGGTAGCGTTTGAGGAGTTGAAGAAGAAACTAGTGAATGCACCGGAAACCTTTCGAGCTGATGTGTGACGCAAGTGACTATGCTATGGGAGCAGTTCTTGGGCAGTGAAAAGATAAAGTCATGCATCCGATCTATTATGCAAGTAGAACCCTAAGCGACGCCCAACTGAACTACACATTGACAAAGAAAGTGATGCTAGATGTGGTGTTCGCATTCGATAAATTCAGGTCATACCTGATAGGCTCAAAGGTAATTGTTTACACTGACCATGTTGACCTCAGGTACCTAACTGAGAAGAAGGAGTCAAAGTCGCGCTTATTCGATGGGTGCTACTGCTACAAGAGTTAGACTTGGAAATTCGGGATCGAAAGGGACAAAAAACCAAGACGCCGATCATCTGTCTAGGCTCGAAGAAGCGGAAAAGAAGTTTGAGGTGGAGGAGATCATGGAGACTTTCCCGAACGAAAAACTCTTAGAGACGAGCCTCGATGCTACACCATGGTATGCAAATATTGCAAATTCTGGCAAGTGGTATTGTTCCTTATGACTTGTCTTACGTGCAAAAGAAAAAGTTTTTTCGTGATTGTCGCATGTATTTCTGGGATGAACCATATCTGTTTAGGATTTCTCTTGATAACATGATCCGGAGATGCATTCCCAAGATAGATCAATCTTCTGTTTTGCAGGCATGTCATGCTTCACCGTATGGAGGACATTTTTGGGGTGTAAGGACGACCGTTAAAGTGTTGGAGTCAGGTTTTTATTGGCAAACGTTGTTTAAATATGCACACTTCTAGATGAAAAATTGTGATGAGTACCAACGGACGGGGGAATATTTCCCGTGGACATGAGATACCCATGAACCCAATTCAAGAGGTAGAAGTGTATGATGTGTGGGGAATCGACTTTATGGGAACATTTGTCATCTCATATAATAACAAGTACATACTTGTAGCGATGGACTATGTCTCGAAATGGGTAGAAGTTGTGGCACTTCCAACAAATGATGCGAAGACAGTTATTGGTTTCCTGAGAAAGAACATCTTCACCTGATTTGGCACTCTAAGAGCTATCATGAGTGATGGTGGTACCCACTTCTGCAACCGATCCTTTGAAAATCTGTTGGGGAAATATGGAGTTCACCATAAATTTGCTACTCCGTATCACCCACAAACGAGTGGTCAAGTCGAGGTGTCAAACAGAGAAATCAAGAGTGTTTTGACCAAAAATGTAAATGCTACTCGGATTGATTGGGCGAAAAAAAATGGATGATGCGCTATGGGCTTACCGCACTGCATTAAAAAATCTGATTGGTATGTCCGTATAAACTGGTGTTTGGAAAGGCATGTCACTTTCCGGTGGAGTTAGAGCATAAAGCCTTCTAGGCGTTGCGACAATTAAATCTGGACATGGAGGCCACTGGAACTAATAGAGTCACAGAGTTGCATGAACTTGACGAGTTTCGTTACCATTCTTTTGATAGTACAAGGATGTATAAGGAAAGAATGACAGTAGTGCATGACAAAAACATTCTGGAGCGAAATTTTAAGCCGGGAGACGTGTTACTATTATTCAATTCGAGATTGAGGTTGTTTTCGGGAAAATCGAAGTCAAGATGGTCAGGACCATTTTGTATGCTAGAGATTCATCCCACCGGATCCGTAGAGATTTCTTCAAAAGATGGATCTCGCAAGTTCAGAGTCAATAGGCACATGTTAAAACATTATTCGGGCATGGATGACACGAAAGTAGTGTCGGTGACTCATTTGCTAGAGCCACCAATGTTGAGTGAGCCTTAAGTCAATTTCATGTGTTGTACCGCAACATTAAATCAGGTGCTTCATGGGAGGCAACCCATTGTAATGTTGTATTCGTAATGCCGTGACATTAACTAAGGAACTTTTTGGGAGGCAACCCAATTCGTAGTTGATTTTTAGTGTATTTAGAATTTTTCTTTTAGTTTTTAGGTACTAACATGTTTTCAGGTAGTTTCAGCAAGTCGTACAGTGCATTTCGCATCACCTGGTCCCCAGCGAGATGGACCAGGTGTTAGGTCTCGCGTCGCCTGATGAGAATCTAGCGTGGGAGCTCACCTCGCGAGGTGCATCTGGCGTGGGAGCTCACCTCGCGAGGGATAAGGCGAGGAACATCTGGCATTAGGTATCGTGCCGCAAACCCAAGAGATTGCGTTGGAGCTCGCCTCGCAATGGGTAAGGAAAGCATCAAGCATGCATCGCCAGGTAAGTATTATTTTCGGCTTATTTTAATTTTTTTCCCCCTTATTTCTTTTAACCCATCCCTAAAAAACCTAACTTAAACGCCCAAAACCCACTGCTCACAAAACATATCACGCAAGAACACTGCCAAACCCTCTTCCTCACAACCCCATTGAAGACAAGCAAACTTCTGTTATTTCCTTCACTTGCAACAACAATTCAAGGCAAATCCCTCCTCGTAAACATCTAAGATATGATTTCTATCTAAATTCCTTGGCAATTTTGAGTTGGGCGAATGCATGAAATTGGACACAAATTTTGGGGTTGTTCTTCATTGTAACAATGTGTTTGTGTGTCCCAACCCCATGAACCCGTTAGGATTGGTGTTTCTATGTGTGAACAAGTGGTAATACGAAACTCCAGATGATTTGGGAGGGCGAGGCAATCCCTCACCCCTACAATAACTCCCATGGTACTAGTGCATGCTAAGTGTTTGTTATAATGCCTCAAAGTCATTCTTTGTCCCCATTGGAGCCAGAGTCTCCGGGATTATAAGACTAGTGCTATGTAGTCGTGCACCACTTTAAAATCTTAAGTGTTGGGTAGATCATTGGTAGCCCAATGCTTTGAAATTGGAGGAAGCACCCTTGTGTCATTGCTTGTTCTCATGCTAAGAAAAGATGAGGTAAAGTCTGAGTAACCTCGGAAATTATTGAAAATCATGTGTTAAACTCTTAAGTGTAGGATGGCAGGACCATGTTTTGAATTGTTGTAATGCAGCATAAACTGATTAATTCTTACTTGTGTAGGAATGAATATGCCTCCAAGAAAAGAAACTGGTAAAGGAAAGGCCACATCCACTGCTCCATCTAAGGCTAAGGCCACCTCCGCACCTCCCCCGAAGACGAGGAAGTAGGGGGGACGCTACCTCTAGTCAAAGTAAAGGACTACAAGCCATGGAAGCTATAGAAGCCACTCATCCACAACCTCAAGGACATCGGGAATTTGGCATCAAAAGCATACCCCCACATACGAAGGACTGTACAAGCGTTGTAGGCCAAAACATGTACATCTGGAAGCTGCTATTCATGAGCGTCGCTTGCAAGACAAGTACCAGGAAATTTGGAGAGGCATCCATGATTTGGGATTGAGTTATATGTTCAAAAATACAGGGGATATAAATCTCAATCTGGTTCGGGAATTCTATGCTAGGCTTGATCCAAAGGATGCTGAACAGTTGGTACCGATTTGTGGACGATTGATAGATTTTTCAGCCACAACAATATGTAATTTCTTAGCTGCTCCGGATGTTCCTCAGGATCCATTGGACTACTTCATATCCTGTTCGACATATCGAGATCTGAGACACACTCTTTGTGGTGTCAATTCTACGGCAACGTGGGCTTGGGATAAGAAAACAAATCGGCACAGGAAATTCCCCAAAAAGAAGATGAGGGCAGAGGCTCAAGTATGGCTGAAACTGATTAATACATGGCTCCTACCTTGCAATCATGAAACGCTTATTAGCCGTGAGAGGACGTGTGTGCTCTATTTCCTCATGATTAGTCAGACGGTGAATCTGGGTCATTTGATCCGCTACTAGATGTCTCTAGTAAGAACTAGTAAGAGGATCGATCGAATGCCATTTGCTAATATGTTGACTCGGTTCTTAAGACATAAAGTGGTTGAGGAGGAGCCGACATTCGACCACATAATTGATCAGCCCCTATGACAAACGAACATTACTAGTGTCCGAGTGAAGGAAGAGACTGCCATGACATCATTGACAGGTGTTGAGTGCAATGCTCGTGATGATAACTTTATGGCCCATTTATATGGGATGATGGACTTGCAACTTCGGATAGGGGGACGGCCAACCACAACAGAGGAGATAACCATATTGGATAAGCAGTTCCCGCTCAATGCTTATGCTCAACAGCTGGTTGGGCTTGGTGATAGATACAGACTCCCAGATGACGAGGATATCAACACACCTGAGCAGTCTGAGGCCGAGCCGGAGCATTCATATGATGAGGATGATGATGATGAAGAGGAGGAAGCACAAGATGAAGAGTGGGCAGCCTCAGAGGATGAGGGCGATGATGCAGCTTAACCAGGGAATTTCTTACACCCTACTCATTTTTCTTATTTTGTCAATTTATATATGTACTGAGGACATTGCATGAAATAAGTGTGGGGTGGTGAATTGTAAATATTAGTATTATTTTAGTTATTTGTATTTTAGTTAGTGTCGTCTTATTTGTTTTAGTTATTCTTTTTTTAGTTAGTGTCGTCTTAGTTTTTTCAGGAAAAGAAAATTGGAAAAATTAGGCTCTTCCCGACCATGGATCTCCTAGACAGTTTTCTTAAGAGAAGTAAGTCTAAAAGAAAACCAAAAATATTTTCTTGTAGGTAGTGTAGTAATTCCCCATTGGTTTTTCTTTGGGCCGCGATTCTTTTCCAAGGGTTTTGTTTGAACCAGGTGTAGTTAGTTTTAATTTTTAGGAGTAGAAATCACTGGGCTATGAATATCTCTTAACTTTGTTATGCCATGAGAATAGTGAGTGCTCTGTTTATGACGCTTAGGCTCACTGTTTGACTCTAGTAGTACCTTAAATCTTAGATTCTTCAATTTACTTAACTACTTTGACTGGAATGTCGTGATAAAACCAATCCCGAGTGAGTTATGTGCCATGTAAGTGTGAGGGTTGTATGTATTATGTGCATTGCATTTTATGTCTAGAACTTACCCCGTGTGTGTGCAAAGCGAAATAGTAGTCTTATTCAGTCTGGGAAGTGATATAGGTGTTTCTTTGTTGAGTCGGACATATATAGTTTACCCACCTAAATGTTATGTAACGTAGTTAACCCCTTTGAACCTATAATCATGTTTCTTTGGTAACCACATTACAAGCCTTACCCCTTTATTTGAATCGAACGTATATTTGAACCTTGTCACCTCTCATGAGCACTTGAATTGTGATGAATTATGTAAAAGTTAAAGTGTGGGGTGGTTGGTTGGCTTTTGAGTAGAACAAATGAAATGAGGAGAAAGGTGCACTGTTTGAAAAAGAAAAAATTGTCAATAAAAGCCACTTGGCTTGAAGAAAAGAAAAATAATATATATATATATATATATAGTGTAAAAAAAAGGGGAAAAAAATTAATTCTAGATGGTGGTGGCTAGTGATGTAATTGTGCTTAAAGAAGTATGGGGTAATATACATTGAAGTAAAGGTGGAGTTTTGGTTTGACATAAGTATGGGTTGTTGTGTTAAAGTATATGTATTGAAGTGTTTAAGAGACGCATAGTCACTCATATCCAAATGTATCCTACCTGACCCGCAGCCTACATTACAACCAATTAAAGTCATACTTGATCTTAAATTGAATGAGCTCAATTAGTAGAGTATTACACTACGGGCAAGCCTATGGTGCATCATTTGTGGCTTATGAATATTATTTATGAGAGCGAGTGAATTTTTCCTATCTTGACTTCCCACGTTCTTACAATTCATTGTGTGTGGAACTAAGCTCTTTGTTGGGTGAGGGCACGTGATTCATAAAGGAAAGATAATGTCATTGACTTCCATGATAGAGTAAGTAAGTAAATTGTGAATAAGACATGGTACTTGTGAGTCAAATATTGAGGTGAGGATGTTACACCTTTGTGCTTAGTCTATTTTAAAGTTTCTTGGTGTGAAGAGTTAAGGGAATTGCTTAAAAAGGTCGTGTCTATAAGTGTAGTTTGATTGCTCGAGGACGAGCAATGTTTAAGTGTGAGGTATTGATGTGTGGATATAATTTCATATTTTAATACATTAATTACCTTGCATTTTATGTTCTTTAATGTTAAAATATACTTTATTTACACGTAATGGTGTCTATTTTATGTGTAGGTGAGTTGGAGATGAAATTAGAGAAAAAGGAAGATTTAAAGAATAAAGTGTAATCGGAAACTATGGAAAGAAGAAAGAATGCATTAAGCAGTGAAAAGAAGAAGAAGATCGCGAGGCGACCCTGAGATCTCGGGTAGAAGCTGGCGAGGAGAGCCTCTGAGCTCGCGTAGGAGCAGGCGGCCCGAAGGGTAAGGCGAGCTCCAGCTCGCATGGGAGCTGGCACCACACAGTGTTAGGCAAGGTTCACCTTGCGTGGAGCCTCGCGAGGCATGGTCTGAGACGCGCTTACTCAGGATTTTGAATGCTTATTTTGTCTCCTGGTTTGACTAGGACTTAGCCTAAGTCGTTCAGGCCTTTTCCTACACATATAAATAGACATAAAATACAACTTTTGAGAGTTTTTTGCAACCAGAGGCAAGAATAGCTTGTGGAACACCCGTTGGGAGTTAGAGTCATCGATTTCTACATCCCTTCATCTTTACTTTGTAATTTATTTATGCAAAATATTTGGGATATTGTTACTATGAGTAGCTAAACTCCTAATCTAGGGTTTTGATGGAACCTATTGGAGGATGATTTTCCTGTTACGTTAATATAGATTTGTCGTAGTATTTTCTCTATTTGTTCAACTACGAAGTTATTGTGGTTGGTTGAAGAGCTCTCAATCGACTGTGCGTATTTAGTGTGTATTACTCGGAAGAGAGTGCATAATTAGGTAGTAGTTGAATAACATCACTCCTAACGTATACGGGTGATCAATACGGAGGGTTTGTATGTGGGATTAGGAATAACGAAACCTTGGTGCGATCCGAGTGAGCCGTACTTAGTGCCAACTTGCATAATTCGGAAGAATATGTCTAGTAAATTGTGGTAGCTACTCGGGAGAGAATTACAACACTCAGAGAGCTCATGATCGGTAGAGAAAACTAAGGCAAATTTATAGGAAATGTAGCGAAAAGGATTCCCACAATAGGGAAAATCATAACCTTAGATCATTCCAATTCTTGCCTACAACCTGTTCGTATTACGTGATATTTAGTTAGTAAACATCCAATTTGTTATTTAAATATTTCTGAAGATTGATTGCGTGAATTTGTGTGAGTCTAGTAGCTGTGTTTAATAGATTAATTCCTTGTGGGATTCGACTCTGGACTTGTTAACCTGAATATATTTGCAATGATCACTTAGTCCTTTTTATAAGGCATAGTTGGACGTGATCAATAACGACGCAATCACACCAAATTGGTCGTTACATAAAGTTGAACATTCCGTCGTTACGTAACGACAAATTTAACGACACGATAAAAAAAATTTAAGTAACAACCAAAATAAAAATTGTAGTTAAATCTTGAAGTCATTGTGAAACTTGTCTTAAGCCAGTGACGGACGCGCGTGGTGGCAAGCGGGTTCAATTGAACTCGCTTCACGAAAAAATATTACTGTGTATATGTATAAATTATAATTAAAACAACATAAATTTTGTATAAATATTTTACTTGAACCCACTTGACAACTACCATTTTACGTTTAAAACTTTGTACTTCTAAGATTGAACCCGCTTGCATAATATCCTGGATCCGCCACTGTCTTAAGCAAATTCCACCCATTATTTTGTAAACGGATCATTGGCGGTTAATTACGAAATATCCTCTCATAATAGAGCTCCACACAAGACTATTAAGTATAAAAAAATTAAAACAAGAAAAATAAATTTAAAAAATTAAAAATTAAGAGTAACGCCACCTTCATCGCCTATTTTCTTAATATAAATAAATTAAAGAATTTGACGGTCATTTCCCAACTAAAACAACCACTAAGTTCCTAAAAAAAAAAATTAAAAATAAAATGATTTCGATTAGCCAATATTTTATACTAGGAGAAAAGTACTTCGAAAATTAATAAACTTGACATCAATTTTTTTTTTTTTGAGCGATTACTTGGTATCAGATTAAAAAAGAAAAAAGAAGAAACAAACCAACTTTAATATTGTTTATATTGTTAGAGCTTGAACTATCTTCAACTTCAACAACCACCAAAGCTAATAACGTAAAATACAAATAAAGTTTGATTAATTTATTGAAAAGCTCATCAGGTAGCTCTGCGAAAAAGACATTTGGGTAAGAAAAAGTAAAAAATTAAAACAAATGAGAAGAATTTCAACAGAGTTAAGTGGGGTTAGTAGTTTTGTGAAGTGAGATTAAACTTAATCAACTACAACTAATTAGTTTTGTAAAAGGGAAATGGAAAGATAGGAGAAAATGACTTCACAAATTGCAAAACTAACTCTTGACTCATGTGGCACTGAAATGGAATACAAACCACCAACAAATGTTGTCGATGAGTGATAAGTACTTCTTCGTCCTTCATCAGAGGTCTTGGATTCGAGCTCTGGACATGAAATCATCTTTGTTAGAAAATACTTTATTCTCGACGCAAATCCGAATTTTGTGGGATCCTAATATGAATATCGAACACCAGGGTGGGAGACCAAATATATATATATATATATATATATGAAAATTCAACAAATATATTAGATAAACAACCAAACTTTGGCATCAAACATTAAACTCTTCAAATTGTTAACATGGTGGAGCCGAAACGTCATAGTTGCCTTGTGTCAAGATTCAAGAATACAGTTGTGCCTTACATCTGTTTGATTGCAAATTCGTGTGTGGAATTACTTTGGGTATGTTTTTTTTCATTCGGTAATTGATAGTTGGTATCCGATTAATAGTATGTTTGGCCAAGCTTCTCCAACTCTGTAGAACTAATTTATTTTTAAAAAATATTTTTTTTTTCAAAATTGAAGTGTTTGGCCAAGCTTTTGGAGGAAAAAAAGTGTTTTGAGGCAGTTTTGGAGAAGCAGAAAAAAGTAGCTTCTCTCCAAAAGTACTTTTGAGAAAAATACACTTAAAAGTAGTTTTTAAAAGTTTTGACAAACACTAATTACTGTTCAGAATTACTTTTTTAAATTAATTAGCCAAACACAAATTGTTTTCAGCAAATTTGAGAAAAGGCAATCGTCAAAATAAGTTGATTTTTGCATCTTGGCCAAACAAGCTATAAGTTTGGATTCGCGCCGAAAAGTCTCACATTAAGGATAAAATGCTCCCTAACAAAAAGCCTCGTACCCAATGCTCGAACTCAAGAGCTCTGATTAAAGATGAAGTATTTATCACTAATGCACAATCTTTATTGGTTTTAATAGATAGAATTATCTGATATATGTGATGGTGAGGGATAACTTGTATCGACGAAACAGTCAAGGTGCACACAAAACCTTAAAATAAAATAACCCCTACTCCACAAACATGGTTTTTTTACCTAAAAATCAAGTAGGAAACTAAAACATAAGTTATCGAACATGAAAAAGAGTTTTGTGTTAAGGAATTCTTCAAAATTTTGAGAAAGGTATCCTATTATTTTCTCTACTACTACTACTTACATAGTATATAAGTCAAATTAATTGTAAATATATTTGACATGGCAATTGGACGAAGTAATGACATGATATTTGGAAAGACATAATTTTGCAGACATTCTTGTGGAATGAATAATTCAATGGACTGAAATTTGTTTGATTAGAAGTTAAGAAGTCATTTCCAACTATTAAAGTTGTCAATTTAATCCCAACATGTCATTTCCTTATCCCTTTTCCTAGCTAGTGCTTAACAACCTCAAAAACTTTGGCCATTAAAATCAATCTCTTTTAAATTATTAAAGTGGAGGAGCCCACTATTCATGTTTTTGCCTTGTTCTTAGGTTTACAGATATCACTCCCCATCTGTTTGCCTAGTTTAGGCAAGTTTTGGAAAACTTTAAAAAGTGGTCCTTGCAACTCAACCTCTACTTTGTTGAATACAGCCTAACCTCCGAATATTTTTGGATATTATAACAAGGTGTTGTTATAGAGAAAACATATATTATAACATAACATAAGAATTGTTATATAGGGATATTATTATAGTGAGGTATGACTGTAGTCACAAGACTCACAACCACCCCTTCCCTCCCTACAACAACAATGACATGTCCGGTATGATTCCATAAGTGGAGTATAAATAGGATAAGTGTACGCAGGGGAGAAGCCACACTATAGTTAGGGTGATCAATTTTGATCACCCTTTATCAGAAAATTACACTATGTATATTGATAAAATATTACGTTTTAGAGGTACATAACATATATTGAATACCTTTTGTCGGACTTTTTTTTTACTTATTTCAAATTTGAACACCCTTAAAAAAAATTGTAGCTTTACTACTAGGTGTACACAGACCTTATCCTTATCTTATATGGAGTAAAAAAATTATTTCTGATAAACTCTCGACTCAAAGAAAATTATTTTCAAAACATGTTTGAAAAACACAAAAGTAAACTACTATCATGAAAATATTATAGAGAATGGAAGTATTTGACAACAAAATAGTAAAGAATTAAAGATAACCAAACCTCAATGTATGGGGCTTAGTTCAAAGTAATACCTTAACAATATTTCTTAGCATTTTTGGTCCTCTATATTTGTAAAAATGGAGCACTTTTGATCTTAAAAATGGGAATCAAGTTCTCTTTTAAAAAGGATTGGATTTGTTGCTTGCCTTCTGCACCTCGATATGTCTAGTTCTATTTTGACTAATTTAAATTTGTGTACCGAGTAAAAGCGGAATACCTTCTCTCAATTCGTGGCAGAGGGTAGCCCCTTGACCGATAGAATCGAGGCTAAGGTAGATTGAGGAAGAGAAGATTTATTGAATGCTCTCGGGTATTTATTGAGATGGTAAAATATTATGTTTCAGAAGGACCTTTTTTGATATTAAAGTCTTCAATCTGTGAGGAAGTAGCCCATTCTTCACCTACGCAAAGATGAGTCAAATATTTAACAAACTTTTAATGTTAGATTTAATGAAAACACACAAAAAAAATATTAGGAACAAAAGAAAATGTAAAACAATTTTCATCTTAGCTCTTTTAAATAGAAAGAAAATTCAAAATAAAGAGAAGACGGCTACAATGGGAAATTTAGGGGTTGACTAATATGAGAGGTGACATTAAATTCAAACTGAAAGTTCGACCAAGGACAGCACACTATTGTTGAGGAAATTGAAATGAAAACTGCACACATTAAATCGAACCGACCAAAATACACGCTCTTTAATTGAGAGCCTACTTAATGTTCAAAGTGAACTCGATAGTACAAAGTTTTTTACTTAATAGATGTAAATTTGATATTGCCCTGAAAATAACCTTTTATTGTTATATTAGATAAGACGGTGTATAACAGACCTTTGTGGTCTAATTTTTTTTTGAATCTCGTGCTTAGCGCACCAGACTTTCCTTTAGGTGTGGATTCGATTTTCACTATTCTCTTTCCTCCCCCGTGTAATAGGAAATTTAACCCAAAAAAACGACATTGAATAAAATATAATATACTGCCTCGTGGTACACTAATATTTGTTAGTACTTCATTTAGTGACGAAGCCAGAAAATTCAATAAAAAGTGTTCAAATTTTGAATAGGCCTTGTCAATGAATTATGCAAGAGTGTTCAAAGCTTATTGTTAATCAAGAACAAATAATAATTTACTTTATATGTAGTATAATTTTTCGACAAATGGTGAAATTGATATGTGTTATACATCTGGTGCAGGAATGCTCAGTTTAGAACATTTAGATTCAAAATCTCATGAATTAAGGACATTTCCAAGTTTATATGTCAAAAGCCCAACAAACAAAAATTGTATTTGCTTATGTACAGCCCAACAAACATACTCCTTAAAAAAGTGGACAACTCTTTGAAGTCTCCACATAATCACTGCCCACTGATACCGGGGTTGGTGGGAAGAACTTGGATCTAGAGGCGGGTCTATATATATGGGTGAGGGGTTATCTGATCCCGTAAATTTCGGCTGAAACCCTATATATATATATATATGCATATATTTTGAAAATGATTAATTTAAAGCAGTTGGTACCCTGAACACTAAAAGCATTTAGGAAGTAGTGGTTGAGCAGAATAATGTGCCCCTGTCGCGTAAAAATTCTGGGTCCGCCTTTGCCTGAATTTGTACAAAAAGATGTGCAGAATGGTAGTATGAGTGCACCACAACGGTACCCAATAAGTGTCAAGCCTACATAATCTAGCATATTATGTTGGTCATCTCGTGTTTCAACTAGGAGTTATTGTTAAATTTTATCTCCGCGTAAAATAGTAGCTCTCTCTTAATTACCAATTCAAAAACTGGCTAGCCCATACAATTTTTACGATAACTCTAGCACCAGATAAAAAATCAATTTCCAGATTCACATGAATTGACAATAAAATAGAAAAGACAGAGAATAACTAATGTCGATTCAAGTGTTGTTGCTCCTACTTGAATATTTTTCGGCACATAAATCTGATGATTCAAATTAGAGTTAATTTTGAATAATTTAGCACTAAAAGTCTTGCGATAATGAACTCTTTTTAGTCATAAGCTTTAAGAACATTTCAAGTATCTTAACAGAAAAAAGTGTTGCTCTTATTATTTTTTTTTACCAAATACAAATAATTACTTGTTTTCTGTTTCAAAACTTTTATTCAAATATGTAGTTATTTATTTATAAAATCATATTCAGCACATATAAAGTTTAGTGCATGGTGCGGCTCTCATTCAGTTAACCCAAAAGGGCTTCTAGTTGTTAATATTAAGGCCATGCTACAAAAAAAAAAGGAATTATTTGCACCGCGTGACCACGGTGCAAATAATGTGGACTAAATATTGTCTAAAATTTATATTGTATTATTTTTTATATATGGACTAAATGTTGCCTAAAATTAATTGAAGTATATGTTGCGTATTTTTTATTTGTTTGACCACTGAATATACTTATTTTTGGGAACTGGTCAAATATGTAACTTGCCCTTATTTTTTCAGTCAGATTTATAGTCTTTTTTGTCAAGTTTTTTTTTTGGGCCAAAAGTGTTTTTATCGGCCAAAAGAGCTTTTAGCCAAAAATTGAGGTGTTTGGTCAATTTTTTAGAAGGAAATTTTTTTTTTTTTTGAGGAGAAGCAGAAGCGGCTATTGAGAAACAAAAAAATGTAGCTTCTCTTCAAAATCACTTTTCTGAGAAATATTTTTTAGAAAAATACAATAAGAAGCAGTTTTCAAAAGCTTAGTCAAACACTAATTACTGCTTAAAAGTATTTTTTAAATTAATTAGTCAAACACAAATCGATTCTCACCAAAAGTACTTTTTTGGGAGAAAAAGTGCTTCTCAAAATAAGCAGATTTTAAAAGCTTGGTCAAACAGGCTATTAGACTCAAAGGGCCATTTGTGCAAATCCTCCGAAGAAAATGAGTATCTCGAGTTAAAATGTGCCTCAAAAGGGCCAGGAAAAACGAAGCCCAATTATAAATAAAGGCTTTTACCCCCAAATGCAATCAAGAATTGAAAAAAAAAGAAAAAAAATCCAAAAAATTGCAGAGCTCTTTGCTTCTTCTATTGTCTCTCCCATCAGTTTCCAATGAGCTTATGAGTATAGCTATTCACCATTGAAGTAAAGTAAGCGCTTTTTTAATCCCCTTTTCTTTTCTTGCATAGTTATGTATACTTTCCTATTAGAACCCCCACCCCCACCCCCCAAAAAAAATGTTTGGGTTCTTGGAACAGTGTTTCTTGTTTATGTCTTTTGAATTGAGCAGTATATTCTTAAAAATGAGAAGAAAAAAATGGAGTTTTCATTTTGTTCTTTGGTTTTCCTTTTAAAGAATGAAAATTTGTAGATTTCTTGCACTTAATTGAAATGAGTGAAGCTATAATGTATTGTGGTTTTCAGTAGTGATGAAGAAAAAAATGTAACCTTCATGTATAAACTGATCACATTTAGTTCATTAGTGGTGTTAGAATGCAGAAATTTTTGAGGTGTTGATTAATTTGTATCTTGTGTTATTTTTTCTGTTTGAATAGCATAGTTGAGATTGAGTAAACATTGAGAAAGCAAAAAGGGTAGATTACTCTGAAATATATTTAAAGAGGGTTGTGTAGGGGCCTGGGTTTTTTTATCTGTTTGAATAGCATAGTTGTAATTGTTGGACAGGTTTACGAGGTACCTTTGCTTGTAGGCTGGCCACCAATTGAATTAATGGATCTGCGCGCAAGTTGGTTCTGACACCACTATTTTAAAAAGAAAAAAAAGATTGATTTTTGCCTTAATTTTAATGATTTGCTGTGAATTACACAAGGACTCCCTTTTACCAATCAAAAAAACATAGGGACTCCCTTTGTCTTCATAAGACCCTCGTTATGTTGGATAGAAAGTGAATATGTTCATTAAGTCTAGAAGACACGTGCAATGTGTGTATGTACTTTATCCAGTGGTTTTTTGTGTGGTATGTTCCCAGATAATATTATGTCCTATGGAGAGAGCTATGGAGATAGAGGACCATGGGGTGGGGTTCAACTAGAAAAACTGCTATAATTGGTAGTGTGTCAGGCAAATCAAAATCTCATGTTTAGAAATTTGAGTGTCACGACCCAAGTCCATGACATTTATTGTCCGATTTGAACCAATAGACCTCACGGATTTATCCCTTGGTCTAATGCCATCATCGAGCGTAAAAGCGCGCATACCTTGTGAACTTGTGTTGTGACTTGTAAATCTATTCACTTTCTTCCCATTCCGATGTGGGATTCGCCTAAGGTGACATGTGCACCCCTTCTTCGAAGCTTGCCAGCCTAGAAGCATGCCAGTCCTGCTTGACCTGCCCATTTCGGCCCGCCCTCCGTCATGGATGTCACATTGAGCCAGTGAAAAACTTTATAGGAGAAGGAAGCTCCTTATTATGGTGGCTTGAGGTAGAACTAAAATTGCATTATAAGACTTTTGTAACTGGATGGCAAGAAAATTGATGTTTGCTTTTCTTGCTTATCTGGAAAGAGAAAAGGTTGATGTTTGTTGAAAGTACTACGTATAATCATGTTGTAGATACGAATCTTCCAATTCCAATGGTTGTTAATGCTGCACAAGAGTTTAATTTGTGATTTGGCTAGTGAACAATCTCTCCTATGAAAAACTTGATGCTATCACGTAAATTCCACTGGATTCCTGTGACACTCCTGCTATGTTTCTCTGGAAGGCACCCTACACAAGGTCTTTATTTTGGATCACCGCCAGGTCTACCACTGACTTATGGAGACAATGAGCGAAAATGAACCACAATTGGACCTCAAGGCATCGGATATAGAGTATGTTAGCTATGGTGGTGAACATCATCTACCTCTTATCATGAACCTTGTTGATGAAGAGCTTAGCGAGCCCTACTCCATCTTCACTTATCGCTACTTTGTCTATCTTTGGCCACAATTGTCATTTATGGTACTCCTCACTCTCCTTTGTCCTTGTAGTTATTTTATATTTCACTAGGAGCATAACTCTTTTCTTCATTATTGAGATATTTGCAGGCTTTCCATAAGGGGAAATGTATAGGAACAGTGGTCTGCAAGATGGGAGAGCATCGAGGTACTTTCAGAGGTTACATTGCAATGCTTGTGGTTCTTAAGCCTTACAGAGGAAAGGGAATTGGTCCGTATCTTATCTCTCATTGTTAGATAAATCGATTATGGCCTTTATTTAATGTTGGTGCTGTCTCTTAGAAATATGGATGATGTCTTCAATGTGACAGTCTCCTCATGTACCTGGATAAGAATATTGTGTTTCTCTGAGGGATTTTTTAATATCGATACAATGTAAAGAAGCCTATTGTGTTTGTACCTTATCCACGCAAAAAAGCAGATGTTATTTGCTTGGCTTGATCAACATTAATCAGATTAAATCTTGGTTAAGCATCCTGCATTGCTGAATAAGTCTGAGATTTCTACCATGGTACAAAACTAAAAAAATACACGTTGATGTCTAGGACTTTTTTGGGTATTCTTTCGCATCGGGAAATGACCTGGATATTCTCGCAAACGTATTTCCTTTTTACGTAACATAAATGTGTTCCCTTTTTTCGTAACTTAAATGGTATTTCCTGTTGGTCACAGAGAAGGATAGGATAACTGGAAAATAAGGTTTTAAAGGTGTCTGAAGGTCCGAAATTCCTTACTCCTAAGTTGAGTAGCTGTTATTTTTCTGATCCTGCAGTTAGCTTTCTTTGGAAAGAGTATTCTTTCTTAGTGAAAAGAAAACTATATTTAAAACTTTTAGTTCCGATTTCCATCACCATCCCATTACTGTCTCCTCTTCCTGAGGCGCCCTCTTTAACTCCCCTTTCCGCCTTCAAGTCTAATTCAACCGCCATAAACAGATCGAACCCGCGTGGAAAAGTATAGCCTTACTGTGAAATTGGATGTGGCCGTGAGGTTACAGAGGTCAAGATTGAGTCTTGGTTTATTAGTTTGGCTTTTCCTTGATGCAAAATCTGAAAAGGAGGTGAAAAACAGAATGCGTACGCACCTAGCACTATATTCAATACATGACATTTTATAGCACTTTCTGGTGTATTCTTTTCCATTAAGTTTTGCAAAATGATTTGGCGTGAGGATATGCCCTTGAGGGTGATAGTGCTGGTAGAAATCATAGGACCTTGATTAACTCTGTAAGAAATCTCCTAATGAGGCCATTGACAATTTATTGACTTCACATATACGTATTAACTTTTGATATAAATCTGACCAACTACTGAGCCGTAATATTTCATGTTCCAGCTACAGAACTTGTCACAAGATCTATCAAGGTGATGATGGAATCTGGATGCGAAGAGGTATGTTACAACATGCTGAAAATATTTATCTTAGTGACTTCAAGAATTATGTTGTGGGAAGCATAAGTAATTGCAGCCATGGTATCAGAGATGATAACTATCCATTTTTATTGTACAAGCTTGAGTAGGCCATAGTACAAGCTTGAGTAGCGCATTCTTTGTGACTTGGCGGACATGATTATAGTGTGTACAATTGCTTGGTATTCACACTGAGTTGCAGTTCAACGAAGACCAAGTGTTCGGTGTATTTCTGCTGTTAGACCTAAATCTGACCTCTTAAGCTTTTTCCTACATTTTTTCGAAAAGAAATGAGATGATAAAGCACCATAGCATCATGAGTTAGCATCTAGCAATATTTTTTTCCACTTAATTTGTTCCTATCTTTTGTAGGTGACTTTGGAAGCAGAAGTTACAAATAAAGGAGCGCTCGCTTTGTATGGTCGTCTTGGATTCATTAGAGCAAAGAGGCTATTTCGTTATTATTTGAACGGTGTAGATGCTTTCCGGTTGAAGCTATTGTTTCCGCGCTCAGAACCACAACCCTATGGTTCCATGGCTGGTACAGGCGATGAGAACCATGAGTATAATGAACACACACATTGTGGAGAGAATTCCCACTGCCAACACAGCATGTAAACTGAATCTTCTGATTAAATAGGTAACGTGTGCTATGTTGTCGCCAACTGCCAAAGAGACCACATTAGACCGCCTTTTTCCTGTTATAATGCCCAATTTTGGTACACAATTTTTTTTTCAAGTTGTAGAAACTGAGGTCTGGCCTGCTGAAAAGTTTAGTCATCAATCACTTGATTAAGTGATGCATCTATACTCCACATTGCTTAATGAGCTGCTTCTCCCCTTAAATCAGCAGGAAATTTTAGACAACACATTGTATTCGACTATTCATGAGATGTGATTATTCAAGCAGGACTCCTAGTCGGGAGAAAGTTACCCCGACATTTGTATCAAATCAATAAATGCATGACATGTGTTTCTTGCTCCTAGTCCGAAAGGGAGAAGACCATACTGCTTTGAAGTTGTTGGATGAGAATGGTTGTGCCTTCAGTTTTTTTCGACAAATATTATCGCTAGCCATGCCTCAATTAGATGGTTCTCACTGTTTCTATTTTCTTTCCTTGGGGGTTGGGGGGGGGGCTGGCTCTTATACCCAACTAAATGGGTATAAGAAACAGGTGGGGCCCTCATTCAGGTT
>ML435314.1:40690-63354 GCA_005239525.1 Nicotiana knightiana | reverse complement strand
GGGGGTTGGGGAGGGGTTGCAGATGCAACAACAAAATATCCAGTCGAATCCCATAAGTGGGGTCTGAGGAGGGCTCTACCTTATGAAGGTAGAGAGACTATTTCCGATAGACCCTCAGCTCAAGAACAGTGAAGTTGCAGATGATTTTATATATATATATATATATATGTAAATGCTGTCATAGTTGAGTGCTTGAGAGTTCCATATTCATGTTGTTAAGAGGCACAGATAACTCTTCATGAAATTACAGAAGCTTGAAATTTTAAAAATGTTACTTTTAACATTTAGAAAGAGCTTTAAATTTCTGGAAATTCTTATACCTATTATACTTATTCTCAAATTTTGCAGAACATGATGAATATAATTGTATTGGATCTCTTTTCCAACTCTGTCCAATTTAATGTTTTCTCTGTTTCTTTTTTTTTCTTTTTTTTTTTTAGAATTAGTCGGATAGAAGGTAAGTATCTTAATTGTAAGATTCGAACCCGTGACACTGTAGTTTGAATAGTGATTTCTTGATTATTTGTTTAGTCCCAAAAGTAAATATGTAATAGGGGAGCTCCCTAGGTACCGCCTCGTAGTCCCAACAGGGGAGAACCATTTTATATCTACTTTTTGAAACTTTTGGGCTTTCAGCAGCATAATGTGGTTGCAATCTCATTGCAATATGGGCAATTCCTAGCCCAATTATCGACCATAGTAACTTCAAAGCCCAACCCATCTTAATCTAAGCTATTTAATTTCGTAAAAATAACACGGGCTAGCCAGTTCTAGTCATTCAAAAATAGTCAGCATTTGTCAAGTCATTTAAAAATATCCACTATTTTGCTGCAACATAGACTGGTCAAGCATAATATACTGGAGTTCGGTGCACCTGTGTATGAACTTCCAGCATATTATGCTGGAAACTCCAACACGCGGAAAGTTCCAGCATAATATACTGGAGATTCGAGCACGTGTATGAACTTCCAGCATAATATACTGGACAGGTATATTTTGCTAGAACTCCAGTATATTATACTGGAGTTCCAGTATATTATGCTGGAGTATTTTTCGGATTAAACAGTGTTTTCGTTCAGATTTATATTTATTTACATGAAAAGTGGCTAAATTTCGATTACTTTCTAAATTGTGGCTATTTTTGAATGACCACTTGTAAATCTGGCTATTTTTGAATTTCTCCCTTTAATTTTGGGTGTTGCTCCAATAACCACTTTTAAGCCTAATATTTAAAAGATATTTACACAATGTATTTAAAATTTAGCCAATTCGCCCAAACTTCATGACTAAATATCCTGTTTTTTGTATCCTGAATTTGTGAGCTACTAATTTGAAATTTAGTACTTTTAGGACTAAGTGTCCTAAATTTCTGAACTGTTAATTTAAAATTCAGGAGATAAGATTTCAATTTTTGGACACAAATTTCGAACTTTTGGACACGATTTTCTGAAGTTTAAGTTTGAGTGAATTGGCTAATTTTTAAAAATATTGTAAATTGTGAAAATTTTAAACATCATGATTAAAAGTGTTTTAAACTGTAAATGTACAACATTTTGTATGGCCTAAGGGTCGTTTGGTTATAAAGCAAATAATGGAGTTAATTTTATCCATGGTCATTGAACTTTTGTGTTTGTTACCCAAAAGTCACTTTTTTTTTTGTTACATAAAAATCATTCAACTTTGTGTTCATTACACAAAAGTCATTTTTCTTTCTTTTGTTACTCAAAAATCATTTTACTTTGCTCTAGTTATCACAAAAGTCACATTTTTACTTGAAAAGTCTATTATGACCTTTATATTATATAAACTTTCATATTTATGTAATACCTTCTATAGTATATACTATATAATATATTTTTAACTATGTATTATATTTACAAATAAAATAACTTAATATTATTTTATTTATTATTTTTATAATATATTCCTATATTTAATTTTTTCTTAACGTTAATTTTCAAAATATATTAGTGTAATGACCTGACCGATCGTTTTGCGTTATCGGACCTCGTTCCTCCAAATGAAACTTTCCATAGCAGTTTATTGTGATTTATGACTTGCGGGGGCGGGTGTCCGGGATTCGGAAGTGTTTAGAGCAATTAAGATTGACCTTTTTGGCCAAGTATGACTTCGGTCAATATTTTGAGTAAACGGCCTCGGAATCGAGTTTAGACGGTTCTGGTAGCCTCATATGATGATTTCGGACTTGGGCGTATATTCGGAATTGGTTTTGGATGATCCGGGAGCGTTTCAGCGCCCAATATCGAAATAAGAGTTTCCTTAAGTTCATATTGTGGTTTGGGACGTGTTTTTGTGTTATCAAGGTCTGAACGGAATTTCGAGACCGGGAATAGTTCTCTTATGTCATTTATGACTTGCCTGCAAAATTTGGTGTCATTCCGAGTAGTATAGGTCGGTTCGGCGCATTGATATCGAATTCAAGAACTTGAAGTTCTTAAGTTTTGATTCTAGGGGTTTTGAGGTGTGATTTTGAGTTTTTGTGTTATTTTGAGTGTTCCGAAGGCTCAAGCGAGTACGTATTATGATTTGTGACTTGTTGGTATATTTGAACGGGGGCTCGGGTGGGCTCGGGTGCATCTCGGGCACCAAACAAGGCCAAAAAACTAGCTGAAACAGTTGTTGGTGCACCTGATCTGGTGTGACCGCAGGTACGGCTGCACAGTCACAGGTGCGGGACCGCTACGGTGGTCTCAGCCTCGCAGGTGCGACCCCCAGGTGGGCTGCCCAGTTCTCGCAGGTGCGGGCCTTTTCCCGCAGGTGCGAGCCCACACCCTTGTCCTATTTTCCGCAGGTGCGGAACCACCGTAGGCAGTGTGTTCTTTTAAAACACGAGAAATGTTCATTTTCTCCATTTTTCTTCCACCATTGTCGACCTAGAGAGCTTAGGAAAGAACCAATCCACCTAGCTAGTGATAAGGTAAGTAAATTCTACCCTAGTATTAGTTTAATACATGAATTACTAGTTAAATTAACTACTTAATTAGTGAAAATCAAGGAATTGAGTAGTAACCTAGGACTTTCAAAAATTTAGAGAATACCCGTGAATTGGCTATGAAATCATACAAAAATCATATATTAACGATCTTTAGGTTATGGGTGAGTGTTTCCTTCGAGAATTTTTGGAATCCGAGCATGCGGGGCCGAGGGTAGATTTTGGTATTTCTTCAAGAATGATGAACTGACTAAATAAGTAGAAGAATTTCATGCTTTGAGTATAATTTGATATATTTACGTAACATTTGATTAGTTTCGAGTCCTTGGGAGAGGAGTTCGGAGTTTCGGGCGTATTTTTGACCCGGGGAGTAGGTTCGACGCGAGGTGAGTCTCCTTTCTAACCTTGTAAGAGGGAACTGTCCCCCTAGGTGATTTAAATGGCTATGTGCTAATGTTTGTGGGGGCTACGTACGCATAAAGTGACGAGAGTCCATACGTAGCGACTATTATTGTTATGTCCGAGTAGTTAGGCCTATACCATGCCTTGTGTTTTTCCTTGAAATGTACTATATGCTTGATGAATTAATGTTAAATGAGGCTTGTTTCCTTGAGATCATGGAATTTGAGAAATTTTAAAGGAATTGTTCACTGAAAAGTAATTTATGAAGAATATTGTGTGTGCATGTGATCGCTTCGCAATTTACATTCCGCGAGCGGAGCGTTATTTCCCCCACTTTCATGGGAGCGGGACGTACGCTATGCGAGATTGAAAGATACATTATGGTTCAGGTCGTTCGACCCTCGGCAATGCACATATATGATTATTATGATGGCTCAAGCTGGTTGTCCTTATCCTGTATGCGCATGCTAAATTGTTAACGATTTTTTTTATGGATACTGAGTGGGCAGATATTTTTAAAAGGAAAAAAGAAGTAGTAATTGCTTATTTACTTCCAATATTTATTTGAATTACAGTTATCTTTAATGTTTACTGTTTTTATCATCCTTGTGTGCCTATCAGTGATATCATATCTTGTTTAATCATTTTGTTGGACCTTAGTGAGTGTCAAGTCGATCTCTCGTCACTACTTCTTCGAGGTTAGGCGGGATACTCACTGGGTACATATTTGTTTATGTACTCATGCTACGCTTCTGTACTTAATTGTACAGGTTCTGAGGCTGGTGCATTTGGTTATCAAACCGGAGCTCGATTTTGATTGTAATTGGACCTGACTTCACGGTGAGCTGCTTCTCCTGACGATCCTCGGCAGCACCCATGGAGTTTCTTTTGCTTATTTCCTGTCTATTTCTTTTAGACAGTGAGACTATATATTATATCTTTTGTATATTCTATTAGTATGCCCTTAGGAATTGTGACACTAGTTCTTGGCACACACGTGGTAGTTATTATGGATTACAAGTTTGTATATATATTGGCTCACGCATCCTTATGACCGCTTTTGATTAAAACTGGTTAATTATCCTTTTCGATTTATGTTTTAAGCTTTAAAACTTGGTATATGTTGAAATGTTTAATCAAATAAGAAAGAACCCTTAGTAAATTAAGTGTTGGCTTGTCCGACCTCGCGGTTGGGCGCCATAACAACCTGAGTTAGGATTTTGGGTCATAACAATTAGTAGCGTTATTAAATTTGTCAATAACTTTAATATATATTAGTAGATAAATGAATCGGTAAGTACATTTCCGTGAGAAAATTCGCAGGTAAACAAACAAAGAAAATGAGAAAAAAATCATATGTTAATCTAAAGGAAAATACCTAGGTAACTCTACATGCGAATTTAGTTGGGGATATTTTCTAGGGGATTTACCTGTGTAATTGGTTATTTGGAAAATTATACTACAAGAAATTCGGGAAAAATTGTCCAAAAAAATCGACCAAAGTTGGTCGGTAATGTCCACTAACCGTCCAAAACGCCACCATTAATGTGTGGTCGGTATTTTGAAGGTCGGAAGGGCATACCGACCAAAGTTGGTCGGAAATTACCGACCAACTTTGGTCGGTCAATTAAATTTTAAAAAAATACTTGTTGAAAAAAAGTTCTTTTATAACGCTACTAATATATCTTGAAAATTAAAGCTGGAAAAAATTAAATATACGAATATATTATAAAAATATAAATAAAATAATATTAAGTTATTTTATTTATAAATCAAATATGAAGGTTTATATAATATCAAGGGCATAATAGACTTTTCAAGTAAAAATGTGGCTTTTGTGATAACTAGAGCAAAGTAAAATGATATTTGTGTAACAAAAGAAAGAAAAGTGACTTTTGTGTAGTGTAATGAACACAAAGTTGAATGATTTTTACCTAACAAAAAAAAAAAAAACTTTTGGGTAACAAATACAAAAGTTCAATGACCATAAATAAAATTATCTTTAAATAATGTAGAGATTGTAAAATAGATATTTGTAATCCAGTGTTATAATATAAGGATTATAATAAGGAATCAAACATTGTAATTGATTATGTGAAAACAAAAAATAAAATCAATTAGTACATTAACACTGTTATATTTTAATATGTAGATTATTCTTTTTATTGGTCTCAACTAAATGCCACCTAAGTATTTAGGCTTGCTTTGTGAAACATAAATATAAAAGTTATAAAGTGTTGAATCCCTTTAACGAAAAGAGTTTAGTATATTTGTACAAAGGATTTAAAAGTTATTTTACGTCTTAAGTTCAAATTTTATATTACGATACTTTAATAATTTTGAAATATCTTTTGTAAAATTGTGGGTCTGCCACTACTTATTTGTATGCTGTAATGAAATTTTCTAGGGAAAAAAATGTTTCAATATTTCTATAGCTTAAGGAAAAAAAATATTTAATTAGTTGAGTTGTCACGGTTGAAGAAACTGATACCTCATTTAATATATGGTTCTCTTTTTCTTGAAACGTTGTGAGAATATTAAGTGAGAGGTCCAGAAAAAGAGAAAGACTTATTCAATTTTTTAAATGCATATAATTAATATATTGCCTGTTATTACGGCACTCATCTCTCTCTTATATCCTTTGGTTATTATCATCGCGTTAAGATGGCCTATAACAACAATTAACATATGTAATAATTCATTAAAATGCAGTAAATAACTTGTTACAATAGACATTGATATTACAAATTAAATTTGTGTCCATATATATATTTTTAAGAGGGTGATGTTCGAACCAGTTTAGGTGCATTTCGTTATTTCTTACTGGCCTTCGTTATCGATAGCGTAACTATGTCAACTAAAATTTAAGAAGATGAAAAGAAAACTATTTATTAGTAATTTTTTTATAAGCCAATATATATAGACAAAACATTAAGTCATTTTATATGAATCAATGTACCAAAAAGATACTATATGAATTAAATCCGTGATCTAATATGTGCCTTAAAAAATTATTATTTTTTATGTAAATATGTGGCTATGCACGTAGAGAGATAATAAAAAAACGTGCCGCTCCAAACGGGGCATATACAAGAACCATAACTGCAATTCTATGATGTTTAGGATTTTTGAAATAAAATTCCTTAAATACCCTTTATTTCTTTGTTCTATATGTAAACCAATGAGGGTAAAATAGTCATTATAAAATTTCATGGATTTTCAAGATTCATATATTTCTGCATCATCCTCTCATCATTATAAAACTAACTCAAATTTTCCATAGTTTCAATGAATATTAAGCCAACAAGGTTAGGAGAAAAATATATTAAACATTAGAAAAAACCAGTCCTTTTCATATTTATTTTAAGGCTTTATATTAAAAAAAAAACAACTTTCCTTTTATTCTGTCTCATTTGCTAGGAACATATCAAATCTCTCTTACTGGTTTCTGGTAAGTTTTCTTTATGTTATAATAAAGACTTGATTTTTATCACTCAGTATGGTGTATTATTTCATAAAAATGATTTCTTTTTGGATTATAATAAAATACTTTTGTGTTTGTTCCATGCAAGGTGGAGAACAGAACAGTGTTGATGTTGAAATCTCAAGGTGGGATTTTTATGTATTGTTCATTCTGCAAAAGGGCATATTTTATTTGGGGTGGTGGGGGTGGGGGTGGGGTGGGGGGGGGGGATAGGTTATGTCCCACCAACCCTTTTTAGTTTAGGTCATAAATCTTACTTTCTGAGAAGTGTGTCAGAAAAAGAGGAAAGAATAGAGCTTTGGACTTTGCTATATATGCAGATATATATGGGGTTCTTGAAAAAGAGTACTAAAAATCAATTACATGTCATATCTTTAGAATGTCAGAAATAAAGATTTTATAATTTATAGCATAAGTATATTGTATATGGATATATAATAGACCTAGAGAGGGTTGTGTGTGTATGTAATCTGAGATATTTATGACCTGAGCCTAAAAGGGTATCTCTGCTTTTGAGATTTCTGAAGCTTTGTATAGGTCTTCTTGTGTTCCTATATTTGGTACTCTGAAACAATATTCATGGCTGTTACAGCTATGGTTGTGTACTATTATATGCTTTTCTTGGGCTTTGAGTATTTTCCTCTGCTACTTGGAGTTAAAGGGGTTGTTGTTATTCACTTCTTTCCAGTGGCATTTTCATTGTATACACTAACCCCCCNCCCCCCCCCCCCCCTCTTCCATTGTTGTTGGGTTTAGTATTACCTGTTGTTCCTTTCCCTCTTTTTCTTACTATATGTTGTTGTTACTGCTTGTTTTTTTGGTGTGTCGATGGTGTATCGGAACAGCCTCTCTACAAGGTGTGGTAAGACTTGCGACCCCATTTGTGTGATTACACTCAGTTTTGTTGTTAAACAACCCCCCCCCCCCCCCCACCCTCCGCCCCTTGTGTTTCTGGTTTTGTCTGTTTCTTATAATCTTTTTGGATCTTCTTGCATCTACTATTGGATTGTATATGACTATTCTTAACTGGTTTTGGACTCATTAGTCTTATTTTCTGGAAATTTCATCTGACTAGCTTTTGTCTGTTTTCTATCACAAGCCTTTTACATGTTTAATTTGACCTTAAGGTTCAATTAGTCTAAAAAATTGAACTATTTTTGTTGGCATTTTTAGCTGTTTTCTTAATTATATTTGTGTAGTCTGCAGTATAGAGAAGAATCTTGAGAAAACAAGCATTGGAGTGGTTGAAGTTTGATAGTTGATTTTGTAAGTATGTTATAAGAAGTTGAAGATGGCATCATCTTCTGCTGAGAATAGTCCAGTGCCACTCAGAGTAGCACCCCCAAATTATCATCCATATCCACCTCCATTGGCTACATATGAAAATGTTGTGGCCTCTCCTCAACTTTTTATGGATACTTTGCAGAAGTTCCATGCTGCTATGAGAACCAAGTTCATGTGAGTTTTTCTTTCTTCTTCTTGGCTTATTTGGAACCAATGCGTAATTGGTAAAGTAGCCTCTTGTAGAAATGCTGGGCAAGGCTACGTACTATAGACCCTTGTGGTCCGACTCTTCACGGACCCGTTCAAAGGGGCAACTTAGTGTACCGGGCTGCCCTTTAAACTCTCCTATCTTACCCCACCCGGCCTGTATCTATTTATTTTTAAATAATGGTAATGTAGGAGCAGATTGCGGGCACCTGGACAATTTCACTAGTATATATACCGTCCACCAATACCTAGCATATTTTGCCTCCGATTGAACTTGCTTTCCCAGGATTTTGCCCATTTCATTAAAGGTGAGGTGACACCCTTGGGTGCCCCCAACCCTGTTTCTCTTTCCTGTCACATGCTGTGCCTCCCTGCCATATGTTGTTTAAATATAAAAAAATAACTGGAAATATCTTTTTTAAGTTGTTTTCGGCGTAATCCTGAGGCGTGATGTGATCATACTGGCTACTCGAAAATGGGAGATATGCTTGAGTTCTCTGATTCATCCTGATTATGCTTAAATAGAGATTCTTTTTTTGCTCAAAGCAAAACTCGTCGGAGCTTCTATTCTGTGGCGGAGCTATTTATGGTGAAGGGGTTCAATTGAACCCACTTTGCCGGCAAACTATACTGCGTGTATAGGTAAAACAAAAAGCATGTATATATAACTTGTCGACTCCCCTTATATAAAGAATTTTAAGTGTCGTGCTTGTTAGAATTTCTGGCTCCGCCACTGCTTCTATTGATCAGTCAGCCCTGGGTTTTCTCTGAGTTCCAATGAGTGGTCATAACATCCCATTTAGTGGGCATTTCACCTAGTTTCCAGTGTGAAATCCTCGATCAGGAATTTTATAAGTGCTAAACGATCTGCTAACTTTTATGCTTTCCTTATGCAAATATGCTCTACCAATCTTTCAGACTTTTCTTGCTAAGTATCAAATGTTTCAAACATGAAATATAATGCCATAGGCTTCTCCATTCTCATCATTGTCTCTCTTTGTATGGTTCCCTCGGTTAATTCAGAAAATGCTTCTGTTGGTTGTGATTTTTCAGGATCCCTGTTATAGGGGGAAAGCCGCTGGATTTGCATCGCCTCTTTGTCGAGGTAACTACTCGTGGTGGTATCGCAAAGGTAATATAGCTTGATATATCTCATTGTCTTCAAACTTTTGGAGCCCTTTTCATTTTATATTTCATAAATGCCTTGGGATTAATTGAGTTTTAATCTTTCTGATTTTGTAGCTGTTTTGCTCTTCTTACAAGTAGGACTTTTTAAATGAAATTGCAGGTTCTAGGGGAAAAAAGATGGAAGGAAGTAACAACAGTTTTTAGTTTTCCTTCTTCAGCCACAAATGCTTCATTTATCCTCCGGAAGTATTATATTTCATTGCTCTATCACTACGAAAGAGTCTACTATATCAAGGCGAAGCACTGGACTCCTTCTCCTGGTTTGTAAACTCTTGCATTAATTACTTAGTTGTGTCGAGACTTTCTCAATTATAAACATAGATATCCTGCAGATGTGTTGCAGCAAGTTTCACATGCTGCAGCTCCACCACATGGCTTGGCCGAATATGTGCTTCCATCACCAGAAATAGAAGCCGCCACGCCCAAGTTGCAGATGATAGAAACAACATTTCCTGAAGGTTGCTTACTTGTTCTTGCACTTGTTCTCACTCTTCTTTTGTCTTTGCTTCCTAAACATGTTGGTTAGAGTTATTCCGAATCTTTATGTCATAGTCCATCATTCATGTCTTTCAGAAACCTTTTTGTTCACGTATATAGAAATTTCTGACATCCTTTTTCGAGATCAAGATGATCCTCCTCAGGAGAATAAGGAAAATAGTGGCTAGTTCCAAAAGATGGCATAATGTAGAACTAATCCATTTTTGGGGTGAGGTGGTCAATCTTTGGACTTAGTTATTCGGTAAGCATCATCAATATAGCTTGTTTCTTCGCCTAAATACTTGCCTTATATGCTATCGTAACATATAGGTATTCTACTCCGTTTGTTATGGCATCGACTAACTTCTCAGTCAGTTTCTATGATACTATTGTCAGTATAGACAGTGAAGTATACTGAGATGTATGGAGTGAAGGGATATGATCAATTCTAAGAAGAAAATCAGTGCCATTACGAAGGGGACTTGGGATGCAACTGTTTTCTTCTAAATGTATAGTAACTCTGTGCCAGTCAAACTAAAATCTGTTGAATTAGAAGGAACAAGTTTTGTTACAATTACTGGACAAGAAACAAGAATTACTTAAACTGTTGACAAATTTGAATATTTATTGACTAACTAATCTAAAGATGATTGATGCAAGAGCCGGCGGGTGGGACGGAGGGGGGATAAATGGAGAATGCTTTTATCTGTTCAACGGGGTTGGAAGTTCGATTAAGTTCCTACTATAGCTAACAAATAATGTGTATAATCCCCACCGTGGACGTAGGCTTGTTACAAGAATGATGCGAATGGCAACAATTACATAATTATTTTGACATGGGGTTGTGGCGTTGCGCTGTGGGTTCATGAGTTAATTAGATTTTATATTGCAGGCGAATTGCCAAAAAGCTGAAAAGTATTTAAGGTTGTGGTTAACTGGATTGAGGCCCTTTTTTGTGGATGTCTGTTTGAGTGGTTTCTTACTATTTGATTATGTACAGATTTTTGGAAATGAAGTTCCTGTTGCTAATGTAATGAAATATTAAGATCCAAAATTTCTGTTGTGGTTGCAGAAACAGCAGCACCATCGACAGGTTCGCCGGTGTGTGGTGTCATTGATGGGAAGTTCGAGAGTGGATATCTTATTACAGTGAAGATCGGTTCCGAAGATTTTAAAGGTGTTCTATATCAGGTTCCAATGAACACAATGCATCAAGAGTTGCAAAATCAGAATCTACCTGTTTATAACACGGGGAAAGCAGCATCAGCAACTGGAGTAGTTCGAAGAAAGCGTAGGAAGAAATGTGAAATTAAGAAACGCGATCCTGCGCATCCTAAGCCTAACAGAAGTGGCTATAACTTTTTCTTCGCAGAGCAACACGCCAGGCTGAAACCTCTTTATCCTGGGAAGGATAGGGAGATTAGTCGGATGATAGGTGAATTGTGGAACAACCTAAACGTACCCGAGAAAATGGTAAGAACCAAATGATATTATAATTTATATACGGAAAAGGTCCAAATCTACCCCTCTATTTTACAAAATATCTTTTTACCCTCCGTTGTACTTTGGGCCATTCATACTCTTGCCGTTGACTAATTGTCTCGTACCCATCCTTGAGTTTAACGGAGCTCCAGCTTGGACTAAGTGGATTCCACGTATCAAAATACTTTAGGATTATGGCCCGAAATTATCCCTTTACTTTTGACTATGGTCGAAAATTACTCTTCCTTGTACATGAGGTTGGAATTACATTAGGGTATGACCCTTTTTCTCATTTTGTATATTCCAAGGTGTATCTTTTTTCGTGTTTGTTTCATGCTAACGACTTCCTATGGTTATATTCTGTTGAGTTCAGATTTATCAGGAGAAAGCCTTGCAAGACAAGGAACGATACAGATTGGAGATGGAAGCCTATCGCGAGAGATTTAAAACAGGGCAAGTTGCTAATAATCTGCTGCAAATACAACAACTTCCTCGTGAACACAACGTTGATATGATCGATGTGCAGAGTGAACTACCAAGTGAAAATGGAAACGTTTCTTGGAGTCTGGAGTACAGACCAAGTTCCGATAAATGTGCACAGAGCAACTGGGAGAACAAAAAAGGCACAAACCTGAATTTAGACGCGAAGGCTCCAAAGGCAACTAACAACGTGGCCGTGGAAGCATTGGGCGATGTAGAGGAATTCGAGTTGCTTAAGAGAGTAGACATGGTTGAATGTGAAGATAAAGAAATGCAGGAAGAAGAAGAAGATGAAGCTGATAAACAAGAAGAACTTCAACATAGTAAGGAGAAAGTTTTGTTTTTCCTAGAAGATAAAAGTTTATTACCAACTGAGGAAAAAATATAACATGGTTTAACTTAAGTTAGTTAACTTCCTAGAGATAACACCCTATCTTAACTATAGTTACCTTTTGACTTAGTGATTATTTTGTTGTTCAATTGTCAAGTTTCTAGCATAGTTGGGACACAATTTTGAAGTATGAACCATTTTGATGTTAATGGCATGGGCTTACTTTAAAGATAACTGTCTTTTGCTCTTCAAGTGCTCTATGCATGGTTAAAAATAGGAGACTAATAGCTTGTTTGGCCGAGCTTCTCCACGGCCAAAAAAGTGCTTTTTAAACAAAGTCGAGGTGTTTGGCCAAGCTTGTAGGAAGTAAAAAAGTACTTTCGATTAGAAATATAAGTAGTTCTTGATAAGCAGAAAAAAGTAAATTTTCCGCAAATATGCTTTTGAAAAGAAACAACACTGAGAAGCAGCTTTTAAAAGTTTGGCCAAACGCTAGTTGCTGCTCAAAAGTACTTATCAAATTGATTAGCCAGGTACAAATTGCTTTACACCAACTTTTAGGACACTTTTTAAAATAAGCTTATTTTAAAAGTTTGACCAAACATGTTATAACACTTGAAAATATTTTTTTTTGGCCTTGAGGACATGATTTTGGTGTCAAAGTTTCATTTATCTATGTTATTATTATTTTTTCATTCATTTATCTATGTTCTTTACTTGTTTTAAAAATGTGCATTATGAAAGTTTTCCCATGTCTCCCGACCCCCCAATGGTTTTTTCCTTTTTCCGTAATAACTTTTTTATTGTGAAATCATTTTGATAGGAAATTTTAGTAATTATTCTATGTTATAAAAATACTGACCAACCAATTATTTTTCAGTTTATAGTAACTACTGATGTTGATGTCATTTGCTTGTGCATTTCGACATGATTTAATTAAAGTTCCTCTTAACTTTCGAAAGCTTTGTTTAATTATATCAACAATTTGTCAACTTTTTTTTTTTTGAATAATTAAAAGACTTTTATTATTTTGTTTAATCAACAAGTTTGTACATTTTCAAAGCTATTCTCTTGAGTCTTAGTGATAGTGTAAGAGCCATTACTCAAATGACATATTTGATTTTAAATAATTTATTTGGCCTTAATAGTCTTAGTGATATTATAATCAAGAAAAGTCAAAAGTCTTATGACCAAGGAAAAGAAAAAAAAAGTTTAAATTGCACTCTATTATTAGAAAATGATAAAGTCAACCCCTTGAGATGCGTTGAAAAAACAAGAAGTATTTGATTTCGAATTTTATACTTTTATTTAAATAAGTAAAATTCCAAAGTAAACGAGTTTAGCACATTTATGATAATGATGAACAATTTATAATTTGGAACATCATGACAATCCTACAACAAATTAAACACTTTGATTTCTCTTTCAACGCATGTAGTTTATTCTTAATAATATTCAAAGCATTAAGATTCGTGCCCTCCATTAAGGGGAAGCGTTCCCTATCATGATTTTTTTCATTTTCAGGACTCAAACTCAAGTTCTCGAGTTTAGGATAGAGGGATCTTATTCATCCCATCACAATCCCTGGTGATCGATCGTAGTTTTACTCTTGCTTTTACATTACCTTCTATTAAGGCCTGTAATTATTTGCACCAAGATGAACATGCACAAGTATGTTCTAATGATAATTGTTAGTAACTTATATAGTCTAGTTAAGAGAGCAAAAAACTTTATGTGAAATATAAATATAAACATTAGACAATATAAAATCTACCTTCGGAAATGGTCTCAGCTTTTGTGAAGCTTTTTGAGAAAAGTAGGAGAAATTCAAAAATAGCCAGATTTATAAGTGGTCATTCAAAAATAGTCACAGTTTCAAAAGTAATCGAAATTTAGCCACTTTTCATGTAAAGATAAATCTGAACGAAAACATTATTCAAAATCCGGAAAATACTCCAACATAATATACTGGAATTCTAGTATAATATACTAGAGTTCCAGCAAAGTATACTGGTCCAGCATAATATGCTGGAAGTTCATACACAACTGCACCGTACTCCAGTGTATTATGCTGGACTAATCTCTATTGCAGCAAAATAATGGCTATTTTTCAATGACTTGGCAAACGTTGGCTATTTTTAAATTACAAGTCCAAAAACTGGCTAGCCCGTGCTATTTTTACGACTTGACATGAACCATTCTAAGAACATAGTAAAAAGAAATTTGTTGAAAAATGGGTAACAAATAGGTTAACGAGATCAATCAAAGCTTGTATTTTGTGATGTTATGCAATTATTGTATGGTACATTAATGAAATACTGACCTAGCAAACCATTTATAATAATTGATGGACGTATATGCATGGGCGGAGCTAGGGGCAGAAGAAATTCATCCGAATCCCCTATATCGAAATTGGTTCTAATTGACATTATTTTCCTCCCCTATATATTAGTAAAAAGAAAAAACTCGTAAGGAAAAGCATAGTGGTCAATGGAGTGTAGGAGAATCCTGAGAATGCATATTTAAACTCGCGTGGAGGCAAAATATTAGGTGATTTTTTTATATTTGTTCAAGGCTTGATGGTATAGAGTTACTTGGTATATGTATCGGTAGATTTTGCAGCGTCCTTAATGCAACCTCCAAAAAAGCTCAAAATATTTTATCAAGAATATCAAACCTCATAGTTTCTTAACAACGCGTATAAATTTTCTCATCGTATAATTGAATCTTTTTTTTATAATTGTAATGTTCCAGCCAATATAAAATCCCTTTTCTTTAGTATGACGTGAGAACAATTGCAACTTGTAGTACTTCCCGTATAATTTTTTAGTATCTAATTTTAACTTTCTTAAAAATATTGAGTCAATCTAATCTAATTTAATTACAAATATTAGTCAAATTGACTTTCGAAAAACGAAAAATATCACAAAAATTGAAACTAATATATTATAATACAAATTTGAGGTCATTATAGGAACCGTAAACTTCAAATCTAAATTCGTATATGTCTTTTACAACCAACAATAACTACCGAAAGCACCAGGCTGATATAAATCACACACAAAACAAACTTAGAGTCATTAAAAACAAGAAATTACATGATGAAAAAAGGTGTTGAACACCCTCTTGAACAACATGTACAGAAACCCAACCAGTGCCATATAAATCTTCCAAAAAAAAAAAAAAAAAATCAAAAGAAACATCTATGTATGCTCTTAATCTTGAAATATAATAAAAAAGTAGCCCGTGCGTAAAGCATTCCGAATTCATATAGCGTCCAGAAGAGGGCCGTGGCTGCTTCCACGGCTCAAATCCGTAACTTATATATCACACGGAACTAACTTTACTTTACTCCAAGACTCCCCGTCTGAAATATAATGTTGGTCAAGATGAAAAAGAGAAAAAAAAAAGAAATACATCTGTTGACTGTCAGGATGAATCAGAAACTAAAAGTGCATCCCAAATCATGTCCATATCCAAAGATGGCATTCTACTTAATTGAAAACCATCAATATTATTTTCTGATAATAACCTTTCTTGATTAATATTCTTCACCTTTTTCTCAGAATTATCCATTTCTTGATTCTGACTGATCACATTCTTGATTTTCAATGTTGAATCATCAGCCTCTTTTGGAGTTTGATCATGATCAATACTATTAGCCTTCTTTGTTTGTGATGAAATTGCTCGAATTTTCGCCTCGAGAAGGGCTGCTGTATTTCCATTTATAGAATTTGCCTTTAATTGATTCTTCAAATGTGGGAAATTCAAATGTGCATAATCTCCTCTTAATATATAAGCAGCAGTATCATAAGCAATAGCAGCTTCTTCAGCAGTATCAAATGTACCTAACCAAACTCTTGTCCTGTTTCTTGGTAACCTTATTTCTGCTACCCATTTTCCCCAATGTCTTTGCCTTACTCCTCTAAATAGTTTCCCTTGAGACGTCGCGACCAAAGAAGAAGAAGAAGAAGAAGAAGACGACGACTTTTGATTACCTTGATTATAATGAAGTGATGATTTTCTTGATCCTGTTGTGAATTTCATTGGCTGAGTTTTTGTAGTACTAAGCCAATAGTCACTAAAACCTTTTGTTGTAGTACAATTTGTTAATGTTTGATTCATTTTCAGCCAATTTGTTGTACTTGTTGTGGCTGCAGCCTGTTGCTGCTGATGAATTTGGCTTTCATCTGGTGAAGACATTGCAAATATGGGAGCTGATGTCCTGGCCAAAAAGAAAAACAAACTTTTTGAGAGCCTGAAGATACAATCAAATTTCTCTGTATCAGCGTTCTTTGTCACGACATTTACTTGGCCACTATAGCGAAATGATATTACGAAGAACATATAATATAAGATAACATGAAAAATCGGTTCCAAACAAAAAAAAGAACGTTTTGAGAGCTTGAAGATACGGCCAAATCTCTCTATAATAATATTCTTTGTCCCGATATTTTTTGACTGCTATAGCGAAATCCTGTTATAGAGAACATATAATATAAGATTTCCAACACAACATGACTGTTATAGTGAAACGTTGTTATAAAAGTTGACTGTTATAGACATGTTTTAGTGTATATCATAATCGCACCAACTATATATATATATACACACACATAGGGAAATAAAGGAGAAATTAGTGAAGAAAATGGGAATAAAGAAGAATTAGTGTCATACTTGTGGCTCTTGTTGTTTAGAGATTCTTCTGCTCTTTTTGAAATCTCTAAAATAGAAGGCTCCTGAAGAAACAATCCTAAAGTTGGGTAATTACTTGATAATGAATTTGGTGAAGAACATGTTTGATGATCAGACACTTGATTATGATGATGAAAAGATTCAAGAAAATTATTCAATGGAATAATATTGTTATTCCCTTGATCATTTTGAAGGAAATTAAGAGGGAAAAACTCAGAGAATTTTGTTGAATCTGAACTTGAAACCAATCTTTCTTTCATGTTGGGAAAAGAAGTTATAGAAATCTCATCATTTAGACCTTCCAAAATGTGAGGATTCTTGAAATATCTTGATAATGATTCTATGGCTACTTCTTTCAAACAAGTTGGCAATTCTTTTTGAATTAAGGATTCTGATTTTGGAGACTGATTCTCCATTACAAATCCAATAAAGGTATTTTAGCTAGATTGGTATGGGGGGAAGAGGAAATGAGAGACAGAATTAAATGATACAAAATGTAGACATAGTGGTATATATATTAATTCTCAAGCAAGATTATACTATGTACTAAAGGTACTTTAACGGGTCGTTTGGTTTGAATACAGCTTATGCCGTGATAAGTTATGCTGGGATTAGTTATTCTGATATTGTTTTTTATCCATTGTTTGGTATATTGTATTAAAAATAACAATTGCATAATTTCTGTATAAGTTATCCCGACACTAACTACCTCACCATTTACAAGGTATAAGTTATCCCGGTACTAATTTTAATCTCTATCAGGTTTGCTAACCAAACAAAGTATTAAAGTAGTATTAAATTTTTATACCAGCACTATACTTTTTTATACCTCATATCAAACGTCCCCTAAAGGGTTAATAGAAAAATAGGACCACCAACGAGAGGTACGGTGGGATGGATTAAGTCCTTTCGCTTATAACCAGAGGCATCGATTCGAGCCCCAGAAATGCAAAAACTCCTTATAGAAAGTGCTTCTCCCTTTAATAGACAATACACGTTGCAAATTCGGATTAGTCAAACCAGTGTAAATTCAAATTAGTCAGACCAGTATGTTCCGAATACATAATAGGGCATTTAACAAGGAGTATGGTAGGTGGATTAAGTCTCCCTTCACTCTTAACTAGAAGCTTAGGTTCGAACCCCAGAAACGGAGAAACCTCTAGTAGACAATACACACGGTGTAAACTTGAATAAGTCGGATCAGTGTAAATACATATTAGTCAGACCAGTATGTTCCGAATGCAAAATAGGACCATCAACAAGGGGTGTCGTGAGATAGATTAAATCCCTCCACTCTTAACTAAATATTTCGATTTCGAGTCTTGAAAATGAAAAACCCCGCTAGTAGCAAGCGTGTTTTCCCCTTTAATGGGCTCTACATGATGTATATTCAAATTAGTCGGATCAGTGCAAATTTAAATTAGTCAGACCAGTATGTTTTAAATACATAAATAAAATTAAAAAATAGGTTTTAAAATCTAGATCTGCTACATTTGGGTTGAAGAGCTCATACAAACATCATTCGTGCATCCCATTCTCAAATATTCTGTCTGATAAACCAATCCAATTGTGACAGCTCATGAGTTGTAGTGTTACCTGTCTTCTAAGGTTTAACAGGAGGGATGCATATTCTTCCATGATAGTGACTGCATAAAAGAACCTCAAAAACCCTTTTGCTTTAATTTACTTTATTGTTTTGGTATTATTTCTTGGTTTTATTAGCAAATGATCATGTGATTTTCATTAATAAGCACATGACCAATTCTCTTTTCACTTTTCTTTTTGAGTACCCAAAATGGTATCTAAACTTTCTCTTTTTAACAAGAATGATGCTTCTCTTCGAGTTGGAAGGGAGTCTTGGAACAACGAACAAGCTGTCTTCGTATGACCTATAAGTTACATGTTTTGAATTATGAAATCAGCTACTTATACTTGTATCGGGATACATTGCCTGTATCACACCCTTTGCGGTGCGGCCAAAGGCGTACCTATGTATATATTAGAACAATGGCGAAGCTAGGAATTTCCCCGAGGGTATTTAAATTTGAAAGAAGTGAACAAATTTCCGACAAAGGATGTTCAATACGTGTTGTATTCCTCTAAAACATAATATTTTACCTATATACACAGTGCAATTTTCGATGAAGGGTGGTCAACTGACCACCCTTATGATCCTATGGCTTCGACACTGTATTAGAGGGGTCACTGAAACCCGTTAACCTCGGAAAAAATTGTGAATAAATATTAAAAACGAACATATCTTTTGCTTGGAACCCTTAAGATCAAAAGTCCGATATGGGCATTGATTGAGCAGTCCGCTCATGTGCCTCCACCACCTTCAAATCCTGGGTTAGCTTTTGGGTGCAGCTCTTTCCTGAACTCTGCATAAATACAGTATGCTTTGTGCAGCGGTGTGTCCTTTTGATGCTTCTCTTTAACCAAGATTAGCCTAATCATCACCTCCAAATTATAGGTAGTTCTGCAGCAGAGCTCGAAGATTAATATAATATAATTAAGGATTAATCAATATTATCATCATTATAATAATGGTCTAAAAAAAGGGCATAATTAATGAAAGGCCATTTAAAGAAAATATGAGGTTTAGTTTTTCTCCATAAGTAGTAGGAGGAAATCATGGCTGTCTTTTATAGATCTAAATAATACTAAAGAAAAATAATTCAAACTTGAGCATCTTTGTACGTGTCTTTTGAGAATAGTATTGAGACACTTTACAAACTCGTCAAATTTCAGTCCAAATCAGAAACAAAAACGTTAATATTATTAGTTTTATATATATATAGGGGTCATCATTCCTTTTGAATTACCAACCATATACCTAAAATTAAATATTAAAAAATGATACTATATAGTTACTCTAAAAAAATAACCGATAAAATATATTTTTTTGTTTATATATATATATTCTATATGTTATTTACAAATATTACACAAATTTTATATATTTATTCGATTACCGAAATAAGAAGGTAAAATGATCACCTACTATGGACCAGGAGTAATATATAACATTTTATAATAGATATTAATTATTGGTGATCTAATAAAAAGTAACTAACCTACTACATAAAATATAAGAAAAAATACATTAATTATAAACAAATATATTGTGAGCGTATATAATTTAAATTATTATTTTTTATTCGTCAGAAAATAAACAAGAAGATAGATCAGAATAAACAACAGCCTTGTACTGTACAATAACCACTGCTTTTGGATTTACATTACATAAATAAATAAAAAGAAATGGCTTTTTGAGAGATCAGACATGTGGAATAGTGGAAGTAGCTTAGCTTGACCGAGCAGTAAAATGACAAATCATGTGCACATCAGAGACAAAATTAGGCAAACATAAAGAGACAAATAATTTAAACTTTCATCAAATGATGATGATACCTTTAAAAAATTAATAATAAAACTAACATAAAAGCAGTTTGGTGCAGTAAGCTCTCGCTATGTAGCGAGATGTGGCGAAAGATCGAATCATACTGATCAACCTATTGTACATAGTTTTACCTTATATTTTTATAAGAGGTTCCACGACTTAGATTCATAATCTGCTAATCAAACGATAACAACTCTTACCGTTGCGCCAACATTGCCCTCCAATATAATAAGCTTTCATACTGTCATCAAATAATGATGATACCTTTAAAAAATTAGTAGAAATAACAGTTTGGCGTACTAAGCTTTCACTATGTAGTAAAGTGCGATGAAGGGTCGGATCACATTGATTAGTTTATTGTACGTAATTTTGCCTAATATTTTGAAAGAGGTTCCACGACTTAGATTTGTAATCTTCTAATCAAATGACAACAACTCTTACCGTCGCGCCAAGATTAACCTTTTAAAAATTAATAATAAAAATAAATGAAGGGCAGTAATTGGTGTGGTAAGATCTCGCTATGCAGCGGAGGAGGGGGAGGGGGGAGGGTCGGATCACATTGATCAGTTTATTATACACAATTTTGCCTTATATTTTTTCAAAAGGTTCTACGACTTAAATTTGTAATCTTCTAATCAAACAAACGAAAACTTTTATCGTTGCGCCAAAATTGCCCTCCCATATAATAAAAATAAACAATGAAGAAAAGTTTATTAATATATCTTAGCACATCTATCTTGCCATTATCTCCTTTCTCAGTTTCTCTACTGTGAAGATAAGGATTTTGCTTGGTTGGACAGCTTTATTTTACCTATCTCTAATGTTATCTTAGGTATAATATAAGACACTAAGCCAGCACTAATTACATTATTAATTACTATATATTCTCATAAAGCTTCAACATAACCATGATTCTGTATGACTTCAACTGATGATTAACTGACTAAGCTTTTTATCACACATGTCAATGTCTTGAATGACAGTTTTTAAAAATTAATATTTCTATGACATCTACTACTTCTTGTCTTAAGGGTTAATTAAACAACTTAAAACCCATTCTTGTTGGAAAAGCACAAATAGATTTAAGTTTTATGGGTTCAATCTTATAATTTTCGGTATTGAACATATAATATATTTAAAATTATGGGTTCATATCTACTACTTCTTATATTTTTAGTGAATTTTTATACAGATTTATGTCTAGTAAAAAGTATCAAGTTCAGACGAACCCGATATCAAAAAATTACATCTGCCTCTAATAAAAGACACATGTCTTGTATTTATTGGTATGACATAAACATGATCAGAGGCGTATTTAGTGTAGAAGCTATGGGTTCAACTCGCTCATATCCTGTATTTTTGCCTAAAAAATCATTAAATATACAACTAATACATTTTGAACCCATTAAATTAGATAAGATACGATAGAATTATAAATCCGAATCCATAAAGTTTAAATCGCGTATCCACCTCTGAACATGATATTGATAAGTAGAACCCATTGTTATATCTGGCTTCCAGATAGATATTTTTCTTTATTAATTATAAATTAATTGTAGAACATTCTATATTTTTGGCATAGTATGGAAGTTCAAGAATAGCATATAATCATGCTTTGTACTTTTAGGTGTCAAACATTTAGCACATATAACTGCCTTTACCCCTAAGATAAGATCCCAATTTGGCAAAGCATAAATTATAAGTATGTAACATTTAATAAATTAATTATAGCTTTTTTGACAGCTTATTATTATATGCAAATTACAAAGACACAACAGGTAACATTGTCTGGTACAACTACTTGGTCAGCTTGTTACTATTACTAAAATAGTGGATTACTATGCACATGTATAAAAAAATTTATGAGTATATTTTATTAGTTAATATATTCTTACTTTTTATGAATAGTTAATTTGTAGTTATCATTTATGTGACTTAAGGAGAGTGGCTAACTCACTCAAGATAATAAAGAAAAGTGGTGATAAATTCAACATCGTGATAACAAGAACGGTATGAAAAAGTATCGATAAATATGACAGACGACAAGCCGAGTATTACGACTACAAGGGGAGAATCAAAGCTTCGTAGACAGCTTGCTTCCTCCTCGATTTCTTCCGGCAATCAACTTCAAAATCTTTCACATTATCGGTGTATAAAAGTTAGGTTCTTTAAATATTTTTTTCACTTCTCTTTATTAATATATCCTTTTCTAGGGTATATATATATATATATATATATATATATATATATATATATATATATATATATAGAGAGAGAG
>ML435314.1:0-40209 GCA_005239525.1 Nicotiana knightiana | reverse complement strand
TATATATATATATATATATATATATATATATATATATATATATATATATATATATGTATATATATATATATATATAGAGAGAGAGAGTTTGTGCAAAAAGTGAAAAAGAATTATATGCATCCAAATGGAATCCCTACTCCTTCAAATGATTCTTACTTTTGCTTTACATCACTTCTCTTTCTATTTTCTACCACACCTTATATTATACTTTCACACATTAAAAACAACTTGAAGAAACAAAATAGAATATATTCACGTACACTTAGTACGTAAGAAGTAAAGAAAATAAAAATTTCAAGATTTTATGTAACTATATCAAGATATGTATTATTGTGGAAACAAATGTAAATAACTTAAGCTTTTGGGAGTAAATTATTACTGTAAAAAATATTTACACAATCAGTCTCTCACTTATAAGGTAATCATATGTAAATTTAAATAAAATATATAAGTATTAATGGACAACCTGGTAAAATAAAAATTAACGTGTTATCATATGTTAAAATTTTATGACAGTATAAAAACAATTTTAATGTACAACTTAAATCTGACGACTAATAAGCATGCCTCAATAAACAAAGATATATGAAATTTCCTTTTAGTTTGAATTGTCAAAAGAATATAACTAATATTTGACAAATGTTTGCTTTGAAAGAATTCTCCTTACACATATATGGGAATATTGTAGAAGAGAATTTATCTTTGTATTTTGTTCTTTTTTTAAATCAAAGAGGATTATATATAAGGTTACTTTATGTTTGACTTAATGAGAATCTTGAGTTTAAAAGCAATATATATGGGAACGAGATTTCATTCATTGAATTTGTAGATTTTTGGTTAATATGAAAAGGAATAAGAATATCACATTGGAATTTATATGGCAAGAATTAATTAAGAAGTATGATAAAACAAATAATTTTCAGTGATGATATTCGAGCCTCGAGTATGAAATAGTCTTTGTTAAAGAATATTTTACTCTTCAAAATGGAACTTCCCAGGATGAACCCGAAATAATCGAGTTTCAAAACGAATATGAAATACCGAATGGAAAATCAAGTAAAGTATCAAAAGGATTGTGGTAAAATAGTATATATTCTTTTATTGTTGCCAACAGTCTCGTGTTCAATCCTTTGTTAAGAAGCATTTTATCTCTCAAATGTGGGATTTTTATCCGTAAATTCGAATTTAGTCGAGCTCTAATATGAATATCGAACACTAAAATAAAAAATTTAAAAAAAATAAAAACATGGTAGATGGTACAAAATTGTGTATGGCAAGTACATTTGGCAATATACGTAGAGATACAGCAAGTTCTTTTTAAAGATTTATTAAAAAATATTATCCAAATTTGGTATGAAAACTAAGTAGTACTTTCCCAACTCCTTATATGAACAAACTATCATGATTTCCACCAACATGACTTATAAATCTTATTACCACGACTCCAAGTTCACTTTATGGTTGTTATTTTTTTTTGGTTTTTTGTCCGATATTCGATATTTGTATTGGGGTCCAATTAAATTTGAGTTTGCGCGAGAAAATCTTGTATTGAACAGTAAATCGCTTCTCCATACTGAGGGCCTCAAACCCGAGACCTTTAGTTAGATGAAGCAGTACTTATTACTCCATAACAATTCTTGTTGGTCAGGGGCGGAGCTAGAGACCGAGGCGCGGGTTCGGCCGAACCCAGTAAGTGTAGTTCAATCACTATATTTGTCTTAAGAAATTCATTTAATACGTTCAAATTATTAATTTCGAACCCAGTAATTTAAAACGACTAAAATTTTGAATCCATAAACTTCAGATTCTGGTTCCGCCTATGTTGTTGGTGCACCTTATGATTATTATAATTTATACAAATTACACATACATTATCAATTCCCCTTTCTGTTCTCATCATCTTATTATAACCTAATATAACTTTTCATTGATTAATTAAACACTCATAAATTAAGGAAAAATTTATGGACCAACCTTACAGGACAACCGTTAGTTGGCAGATAAGCTGAAATTCTGACAAAAGTAATTAAAAAGCCAATGGGACCATGACACGTGTCATAATTTTGTGACTGGTCGTTAATTTGCTTAATTCTTTTTATTTACTTTTGACACTCAACTAATGATGGATTTAAATTTGGACCACAAATATATAAATAAAATAATGTATTAGAATTTAAATTCCATGTCATGATTTGTCAATCTAGCTGTTTAGTTTAATTTAACTTAATCAAGGTGTCATATTCATTCCACCATTGACATTTTCATAATCCTAGGATAATTTTGTTTAGTTTAGCCATGCCTCTCCTAAACGACAAAAAAAGGTTATTATTATGTAAGAATTAGATTAAATTAATCCAAATTAGTATAACAACTCCATTTGTCGTTGAATGTATTTTAATCACTTTATTTTATTTTGTCTTAAATGATTTATTTATAACTTTTGCCACGCCTGCTAATATATAGGAGATAAAGAAGAAAAAAGTTAGGAAAAATTAGAATATTTAGAAAAAGTGCAATCAAAAGTAACATTAAAAAATAAAAAGAAATGAATCGAGCGTTTCGTAATCTGAGAGTAACTAAAGACCATCAACTAAATTAAAAAAAAAAAAAGAAGATGCTCTCAAAATAATAGCCGAAAAATTAATTTTTTTATATATTTAAGAACTATATACAAATTTTATAAACTTTTTCGGCTACCGAATGTAAATAGTTAAATAATTACCCAAATTGTTTATTTTTAACTCATACCCTTTTTGAAAAATAAAAAGGAATATTAGAAATTTATTACAGTAAATATAGCTTCCAACGTAACTAACAACTTGTGTGAATGGTTACCTATTGTATTGTATCGTATTGTTATTTTAAATGCGATGTTTGTTTTGGTTGTTACTCAAATTTTATTGTATCGTATAGTTAAATCAGTTGTCACGTAACAACGAAATGTGCCACTTTATGTAACGACCGATTGGTTTTGTTGCGTCGTTATCTTATCTTTTTCTCTCGTCTCACATAATTTTATTTTATCATTTACCCTACCTTTTTATATAATAATTTTACCATGTATCGTAATTTTTACTTTATAATATTACAAGTTTATTCTTCATATTGTTGGTGTGTGATATCATGAAACAACAGGAAACTATACAATCTATCTAATCATTCTATTCATCAAACAATACAGTATAATACAATACAATACAATATATTACGATATATTATAAAACGATGTGTAACAACCATCCAAACAAGCTGTAAAGCATTTTCACTTATGACTTGGCTAAGTAATTTGATATAATAGTTGCTCTAGGTAATATATAATATAATATCATATAACTTGGCTCCATATATATGTTCAAAATTTCTTTTATAAATTTCTTTTTTCGCGCTAAGACCGATATAAATTCAGACGTTAATTAAAAATAAGTAATACCATGTCGAAAGGTTGGTAATATATCTTATTCGGAATTAAATCCAAAATAAATTGAGATTACTGCATAATTAATTATCCTTTAATTAATATTAGCGATGATAACATTGATTAAAAACATAGATAATAGATAATTGAACTTTAACATAGCCTATAGTGAGTGGCGTGGATTGCACGTTAATTAATTTAATTAGGAAAAGCATTAGCTAAAATTAGGACCACATTTGCACCTACTGATTCTTGCCTTAAATATAGTCTATCCTAGTATTAATTTATGAAGAAAACAAATTCTTTTTATATGAGGTTATATAGAAACAAAATAATTTCCTTTTTAATTCTATAGACGATTTAAATATTAATAGGATGAGAAAGGAATATTATTTTCCCCAATTTTGTAATACACAAATAGAAATCAGCTAAACATATATTCACATGTCAATAATTTCTTCTTTTTTTAAAAAATTGAAATATTTATGATAAGTATTGTATCATGAAAATTGACAGCTAAATAGTTTTCTCATGTTAAATTAACGGGAAAAAAAAGATCCAACAATGACTTTCTCCTTTGTCTCTTATCATATCCTCTTCACTATGACGCTTACCTTTTTTAACATAAATATATAAATTCTAAAAAGAATTAAAAAATTTAAAAAAATTGTTCAACTCTTTAATTTTGTCGGGTTTCATTTGTTGTCCCTCAACTAAAAAGAAAGAAGGGAAAGCTATACAACATAACCGCTCTCAAAAATAATATTCGAAAAAATATATAATTTTTTATATATTAATGTATAATATATATATATATTATATATATTGTTTGTATGTTCGGCTAGCGAATATAATTATTTTTTATTGACTGGTTACATATGTAACTTGCCCAGAGAAGAACGTACCACTGGGGTTGGGCCAATGAGTGCACTAAGATTGGGCTGATACTTGGCCCTAAATCTTCAGGCCCATATCAACAATGAAATAGTCCAATATTAATCTTGTTTCTTGTTTCTTTATTTTTTTAAAATTTATTTTTTGTGATGGATAAATCTGAATTGACTTGTTAAATGTGAATATGTGACAGTTTCAATGGATTTTGAATTGTACTAATTGCATGCATACAAGTCCAATTAATTATGCATATCATCGATTGAAAGTTTAAGCGATTAGAGAAGAGAATATATACAATATTAGCAAAATTAATTTGAAGAGGCAAAATTTCCTATGATTAAATGTTTGAACTATGTTCCTATTTCAAGAATCTACTTTTTCTTGTACCTTTTTGTCAACTTTAATTTTATATCCAATCTTTTAAATAATTTTAAGTTACATGTTAAGGAGATAAGAAACCTCGTTGCATAATTTTATGAAATAGAAAATGCACCTCAAGTAATTTCATCGAATACTTCCGGATCACGCCAACACATGTACCAAGTAATTCTGATTATCAAAGCTTAGACATATGGGAAAAATTTGAACGAATAGTCGTACCAAAGGATATTGGCACCATTTACCTTCTTTTTTTCGTTATAATGGCAGTGTTCACATCACCTTCCATGCACCTCGAGTAATTTCACCGACTACATGTTACCTTACACTACCATCAAGTAACTCTAACCATCACTAATTAGACATATGAGAAGAAATAAATTAGGGGTGGAGTTACAACCGGCAAAAAATGGTCAATTGAGCATGCTTTATTAAAAAATTATTATATATATGGATCAAATAATACTTTTACATATTAAAGATTCCTAACGAAATTTAAAGATTCGTAATAAAATTTCTGCCTTTCACCACTGGTCCGGATAAATTAGCTTGCATATAGAACCAATGCTATGCGGCCGCAATCCAGGAATGTTAATCGTAAAAATTGTGCGGGGCACCCTATTTAATCTATACCTATTTTTTTAAAACTTTTAACTTGTACCCACTTTTTAAATAACTTCAGCTCCCCTTTCCCTTGCTGAGCTGAAGTTCACCAGTTAAGCTGAAGTTCGCCAGTTATAAAGACAACTTCAGCATACGAGGCTGAAGTTCCCCAGTTACAAAGACAAAACTTTAGCTCTAGAGATGAAGTTTTCCAGTTACAAACTTCAGCTCTAGTATGCTGAAATTGTTGTCTTTATAACTTGGGAACTTCAGCCCCGTATGCTGAAGTTCCCCATTTACAAAAGACAAAACTTCAGCTCTAGAGCTGAAGTTCCCCCAGTTTCAACCCGTATGCTGAAATTTTTGTCTTTATAACTGGGGAACTTCAGCCCCGTATGCTGAAGTTCCCCATTTACAAAGACAAAAACTTCAGCTTTAGAGCTGAAATTCCTCATTTACTAGAGTTGAAGCTCTAGAGCTGAAGTTCGCAAGCTACTTCAGGCCCGTCTACTATAATGCTAAAGTTTTGTGTGATTGCATTTGCTACTTCAGCCCCGCATGCTGAAGTTATGCGCAAAAGCGGGTATGGATGCAATTTTTTTTATAAAGCGGGTATAAGTTAAAACGTGGCACAAAAAGTGGGTACGGATGCAAAAGCCCCATGTTAATCCGGGTCGGGCCAAAATACTCTCCTTTCTTGAGATTAAAGTCTTGGTGTAACGAAAAAATCATAAAAATAGCACGGGCTAGCCAGTTTTCAAACTGTAATTAAAAATAGTCGGTGTTTGTAAAGCCATTGAAAAATAGCCACTATTTTGTTGTTACACGAAAAGTTCCAGCATAATATACTAGAGGTTGGAGCACCAGTGTATGAATTTCCAGCATATTATGCTGGAACTCCAGTATATTTATACTGGAACGTTATCATAATATACTGGGGAGAAATTCAAAAATTGATAGATTTACAATTGGTAATTGAATAATAGCTACAGTTTCAATAGTAATCGAATTTTAGCCACTTTTCATGTAAAGATAAATCTGAACGAAAACACTGTTCAAAATCAGGAAAATACTCCAGCATAATATACTGGGGAGTTCCAGTATAATATACTGTATACTGGAGTTCCAGCATAAGTATACTGGAACTCCAGTATATTATACCGGTCCATCATAATATGTTGAAAGTTCAAACAAAGGTGCTCCAATCTCCAGTATATTATGCTGGAACTTTTCGCGTGTTGGAGTTTCAACATAATATGCTGGAAGTTTATACACAGGTGCATCGATCTCCAGTATATTATGCTGGACCGGTCCCTGTTGCAGCAAAATAGTGGCTATTTTTCATTTACTTTGCAAACACTGGCTATTTTTGAATGACCAGTCCAAAAACTGACTAGCCCGTGCTATTTTTACAATATACTGGAGTTCAACTTAATATACTGGAACTCCAATATATTATGCTGAAAGTTCACATGTAAAAAATTGAACTCCAATATATTATGCTGGAATATTTTCCAGATTTTGAACGGTGTTTTTGTTCAGATTAATCTTTACATGAAAAGTGGCTAAATTTCGATTAATATTGAAATTGTAGCTATTGTTCAATTAACACTTGTAAATCTGGCTATTTTTAAATTTCACCCGAAAAAATCTCAATCTTAGTGCTGCAAATGGTCTATATGTTTTTCTAGAATTCAACGTTTTAAGATGTTTCACTTCAAGGATTAATCATAAAATTAACGTCTTAGAAATGGAAAAAAAAAATCATGTCTAATGGAAAAAGGCATATATAGGGTGGATTACCTTTATCACTTTGGTTACATGTTCTTTTATTCTCTAAATTGCTTCAGCTACAATTAGCAGATTTGATTTACTTTATTCTTCTTTTTGCTTCAGTCATGGATCATTTGCCTTCACTAAACTTTCTAGTAGTATAAGCAACATTGCCTTGTACTTCAAGTAGGCGACGGCATTGCTCGTCGAATTTGAAGATGGTACAATAGGCATTGCTCTGAATTTTGAATCAAATAATGTTAGTATTGTATTAATGAGTGATGGTTTATTGATACAAGAAGGAAGTTCTGTAAAAGCAACGGAAAGAACCGCTTAGATACTCGTGAGTGAGACTTATTTGGGTTGTGTTATAAATGACATGGCTAAACCTATTGATGGTAGAGGTGAAATTTATGCTTCTAAATTTTGATTAATCAAATTTGCCCGCCCCGGGTATTATTTCGCGTCGTTCCGTATATGAGCCTCTTCAAACCGGTTGCTTCTAGTCAAGTTTCTCCTCTTTGATTAATCGAATCTGCTGTCCCGGATATTATTTCGTGTTGTTTCGTATATGAGTCTCTTCAAACCGGGTGCTTGTGGTCTGTTTGAATGTAACATTTATACTACATGGTATATATTATATATACATACATATCGAAATACCGCACATGTTAGGTGAATATACTATATAAGGAGACAACACATTCCATCATTCAATCGGGATAATCTAACATCCCCAGTAAGATATGGACATTTACTATAGACAATATAACATAGGCAGTCCAACATTAGGTTTAAAAAAAAGAATAAGAATGAGTATCAAGAATAGGGATAGCTTTGAACTTCTGCCCAGCTCCCCAGAAACAACATTCGACTTCCCCAAAAACAACATTCGACTTCGACTTGCATGTGTTAAGCATATAGCTAGTGTTCCTTCTGAGCCAGGATCAAACTCTTCTTTTGAGTATATGATTGCGCACTGCAGTGGTAGAAACATAAACCTTGCGCCTAACTCCATTGTTGCTGCGTTTTTCAAATGTGTGAATACTGATCGCTGTTTAATTACGAATACAATATCTTGAGTACTTATGATCTAGCAATATGTTACTAGGCACAGATCATTAATATGGATGTATCATCAGGTTGTGCCGAACCAAATTTGCTCCAACCATGACAACTTACACACTTGAACTATGTTGCGCGGACTCTCCAAACATTTTCGGAGCGTCCGAGCAACATAGCACTTGACTGTTATTGGTATCATCCAAACTTATATGAATCCTCACTGGTCATAGATAGACCAAAATATGAGGTTTTACAGATTTAAATTGCAAGGTAGAAAGAATTCTTAGAGAAGAAGAGAGACTACTTCCACCTTATCTTATCCACAAACCAAACATTACCAAGTAGAAACTAGAATTCAGATAACTTCTGTCCTTCTAAAAGTATTTGCTTTTGTCTGGAATGTGCTCTATTTTCATGTCAGAAACAAAACCTCTTCTCTCTTTTCTTTATTTTGAACAAGTTACACACGCCTCACTATTTCACTAGGTACCTGCGACCTCCTACCAGCACAAGTACTGACAACTCTACCCACCAAAACTTAGGCAGATGGGAAGAAATCACCAACCTCGGTATTCTTTACCAAAAAGATCTGCATCATTTTATCCCAAGTCACTAAACCAGTATGGAGTTTCCAGCCATATAAACAGCAAATATCTGAAATACTTCCACTACCCGTTTCCACTTAAATACCCGGCTACCACAGCAGCAAGCTTCAATTTGCTGTGGTCTTCCCAATTATTAGAACACACACTACAGCCAGCTTTCTAGTTTCTTATGACAGCTTCAGGTCCGGCCTTGATGCCGCTAACTAGCAGTAATTTAGTATCAGTGAACACTGAATATGGTCTGATTGAAAACTTTAAAGGGAAATAAAGTAAGCAATGACACTATTACTCAACTGAAGCTAGCTCCTCGAATCCTCTCTATCGTGAGGGTGATAATGCATCAACCAATGATATCCTGAACTATTTTCTAGACTAAATCTTTACAAAAGAACTGTTCCAAACCAACTATTTTAATTCTGCAACACCTGGATTTTGGAAGGCACATCACCGATCAGATTGATCTCAGCCTCTCTCAAAGTAATTATCCACAGACTCTAAAAGCTACCGCATCTTGCATCTTAGAGCATATTCATCCAGCAGAATTTCGGGACACCAAAAAGCATTCCTTCAGTTTCCCAAGACAATAGTACTTGGGAGAAAAAGCCTCCACTTTCCGAGGAAGGAATAGTTGGGAGGAATACAACTACAGAAAACGTGTGTATTTTACCTTTAAGCCAGAGTTAAGGAACAACATGATAAACAAGCTTGCAAATGACAGAAAATGCTCCACAAAAGACATATTCATATCACATATATCCTGCATTTGCCATATATCCTATGCACAAGGTGTATTAAAGGTCCTGGAAATCAGCATAATAAACTAGAAGTTCCGCAACAACTGAAATGCAAAAAAAGCTTTTACAGAAACAGGAAATGAATGGATAGCCATACAAAGAGGAATATATAATTACTGACTTCAACGGGAGAAACAACGCCTTTAATTATACAGAACAATGGATCTGCACATCCAGGAGTCCAAGATTTGAAAGGACAAACAGGTTTTAAGAGGGAGATGGTTTCGAAAGAATAGACGGAGATAGGTTCAGAAAAAAGTTGTGAAAATGGATAAACAGAGAGGCAGATGGCCTCAACAGAAAGTTAACACCATATAATTTGGAACAGTTAAAATGACAAGATCGATGACTTAAACAGCTGGGCTTTGAAGAAAAAGTTCACACCAACATATTCCTGCTGTTTTTTTTTATGTCATGAAGCAGCGGAAACCCCAACTGCCATTTACTCAACATCTTCAGCCCAAGAAAAAAAGAAGGAAAAAGAAAAAGACAGAAAACAAAGCAACCAACTTCTTTGCAATGGTTTGCAGTAAAACTGATTAAGTGGAGTGGATATAGAGGATCACAAGCTGATTCCACCTGATTTTGGATTGACACATAGTTGATTGTATATAAAATGAAGCAGCTTCGCATGAGCCAATATTTCTCTATATGTTCCTCCTAGTGCTACATATATGTCCCACATAGATCAGGATACGATGTTCATTACCTTTTGCTTACCCCACAATTGACATTTAATGAATGGACATGTAGCTCCCCCATCCTCCTTTCTATTATTGACAGATATAATCCACCTCATAAGGCGAACGACACCTGTAGCATCAGAATTTCATTCTGAGAAAATTCTAAGTTCATTAATTGACCCTCTGCCTTTACTAAATTTATCCTAATAGCCAAGAATGATGTCTAACTTGATTGTGCTCATCTAAACCAATGGTCTCTTTCAAAATAGATGTCAAACAAGGAACTCATAAAAAAGGGGCAGCCCCGTGCATGAAGCATCCGTGTTAATGCAGGATTGGGGGAAGGGCCACACCCCAAGGGGGTGTTTTATAGGCAGCCTACCTTGACTCAAGTATCAGATTCCACGGCTTGAATTTGGAGATAATTTTATCGTTGCTCCAAAGCTTCCCTTCAAACAAGGAACTCACAAAAGAAAAGCAAAACCTAACACTTATTACCTTATAAAAAGAATCTTAAACGCCTACAGAAATAGTACATAAATCACAAAACCATGAGAATCTTTTGCTAAAGAAAGTCCTATAACCAAATAGGCACCTATCCTAACCAACACTGAACCAAGACACATAATCCAGTTGGTGACCTAAAGTTCTAAATTGAAGTCCCACAAAAACAAACCAGAATCAGTATCAGACAAACCATATCAAACAACAACTACTACTACGCCTCAATCCCAGGCAAGTTCGAATCGGCAACAGACAGATCATATCAGGAAAGCGAAAGCCTTTTATATTTCAAGTGTACAACATACTAAGATTCAACTCAATGTCATACTGCAACACAACATAGAACTGATGATACATTGAACACACAAAACATCGGCATTAAGAAATAATTGAATCTACAAATCTCCAGAAAGCTAACAAACCACATTGAGCAAACAGCAGCTTTCTACTTCTTGGTGTCTTTAGTTCCAGCACTGCTACCTCCTGCATCTTTCGCTGCCTTCTTTGCAGTCTTCTCTTGCAGAGCTTTTGCATCCCTACAATTCAACAAACGTATAAAATAAAACTCAAAATCCAATAATAAACAGTTAAATACATAAAAGCTAAATCATTGAAAAAAAATATACTCACTCCATTCATGTTTATGTGAACCTATTTACTTTTTGGTCTGTTCCAAAAAGAATGACCCCTTTCTAAATTTAAAAATAATTTAGCTTAAATTTTCAATTCTGCCCTTAATGATAAGCTTTTATAACCACACAAATACTCTGGATCCCATTCTGACATGTTTAGGACCACAAATTCCAAAAAACTTTATTTTTTCTTAAACTTCATGCCCAGTCAAACAAGTTCACATAAATTGGAATGGAGGGAGTATGTACCTTTCGCGGCGCTGCTCAGGAGTCAAACCATCATCTTTTCCCTTAGTCTTGCCTTTACCAGTCCGAGCTTGAGCTCTTTCCCGATCTTTTTCCCTCTGATTTCCCCGTTTGATTCAGTCATGGTAACACAAATGTACAATTCAAAGAGAAATACAACAAAACTAAAAGCAAAAAAGTAAATCTAACTAAAATAATGTACCCACAAAATTGCACACGAAAAAAATTATCATGAAAACACCATGAACAAAAGGAGACATAGATCTCATCCAATTTGAAGTACCCCACAAAATTAAACACAGAAAAAAAAGGTCAAATCTTGATCATGAAAGGGTGATTTACAATAACAATTAAAATTTGCTCAATATACAGAAAACATAAAAACAAAAAGGAAAACATAAATCTAATTAGATTTAACAAACTCTCATTCAATTTGAAGTGCCCACAAACATAAACACAAAAAGGTACAATCTTTTAACAATAAAAAAAAAAAAATAAGCAAAAACCTATAAGACACACAAAATTCAAAAAGAAACACCATAAAACACAAAAGGTAAACATTAAATTTCAAATACCCACAAAATTAAAACACAAAAAGCACCAAACTTTGGGGAAAAACTAACAAATTTACCAAAAAAAACAATCAAAAATTGAAACCCAATTCAAGAATATGCACAAAATATGTAATACATAAGCAAATAAATTAAAAATAATTAATTGATTTTTAAGGATATGAGTCATTGTAAAGTAGCTGAATTGGGACGCTGTGAGGAGAAAGTCTGCACCGAAAGAAAGGCGAAGAAAGAGAAAAAGTAGACGAATAGAGGAAATATAAAGTAGAAGGGGGCGATTTATAATAATGGAGAAATTAAGGGGCAATATTTTAATTAGTTGGTTTTGACTTTTTTCAATCAGAATACTTTTCCTAAACAACGTTGAATTGGAAAAAGTGATACCATCGTGCTCCTTTCCTTAGTTGGTACCTAACGTGTGATCTAGCTGTCAATTTCCATCGTCCGGGTAATAATATAGGCCAATGGTGAGCCTTTAAACTTGTCAAAATTTTTAAGCAAATGTCTTGAGTTGTCGTACAATTACTATATTGTATGGGGCTGAGTGTTAGTCAATCAAGATCGCTGATGAGGATATTGAGATAGATGTGCGGATACAACAAGTTAAATAGGATAAAAAATGAGGTTATTCGCAACAAGGTGAATGTGTCCCCTATTGAGGGCAAAGTGCGGGAAGCGCGGCTTAGGTGGTTTGGTCAGTGAGGAGGAGGAGCACAGACGCACCAGTGAAGAGGTGTGAGAGATTGACATTGGAGGGTCTACAGAGAGGTGATTAGGCAAGACATGGTGCAGCTTCAGCTGATCGAGGACATGACCCTTGATAGGAAGGTATGGAAGTCGAGGATTAAGGTAGTAGAGTAGGTAGTCAAGAGTGTTCATAACAATAGTATTGACACGCAGTCTCGTTTTCTGTTGGTAGTAGGTTTTTATGACTAACCTTTGCTTTCTTTTATTGTTGATCATTTTATAGTCTTGTTGTTTTTATTCTGTTTTTATATGGCTTTTTGGTATTGTCCCTTCTTGTCTATATTTTTATTAATGTGGTGCTTATGCTTTCCTGAGCCGAGCATCTATTGGAAACAACCACTTTATCCTCACAAGGTAGTGGTAAGGTCTGCATACACACTACTCTTCCCAAACTCCACGATATGAGATAATACTGGGTATGTTGTTATTGTTATTGTACTTACGAAATGGTTCACCTTTTCCTTTCGTTAATTAATAGTTGAAAGTTAGATATACCATTGGTTTAAATAAATTAAATTTAACTTTATTGAATAACGACATAAGTTTTATAACACATGAGCCATTTTTACAAGGAAAAATGATCATATTTGCCTTTAAATTATGCAGAATGGTTCAAATTAATCCCTCAATGCTGAAGAACAACATCATTGTTAGGGCAACAGCAGCATTGTCTTCTTCAACAGTCAAATTCTCCAACAACCTGCGAACAAGGTAATACCAATGAGAACTAAAAATGGAGGGTATCGCAATGGGCAGAAGACGATCCAAAAAATGAAGGCTCGTCCTGTTGAAGGAAGGAGGTGACATAGCTAAGAGGTAGCTTGTTTCTAATTCGACCGTTGACTATGAATTTCATACTCTTTATATTTCCATTGAAAATTGCGAATTTATATGTATATATTCACCAAATAATCTAAGTTAAGTTGATTGTTAACCTTCTCAACTTGTATGTTACATAATTAATTCTCTTTGATTTTGTGTATCTACCATATAAACAAAAAGCAGTAACTTTCTCAATCTAATTATACATAAAAAATGTAATGCCTTAATCAGTAGCAGAGCCACATGCACCCAAGGTTCGTCTGAAAACTATATTGTTTAGCTCAATAATTTTTTTAAAAATATGTATATATACTATATATACACCCGTTGACTTCTTGGTGAGTTTGTTTCTTTATATTTTGACTCCCCATAATAAAATCCTAGCTCCGTCACTGACCTTAATTACTCTCTGAACAAATTATTTCTCCTTTAAATTGCATATATGTATCATGTATGGGTCAAAATCTAGCCGAGGAAATTACGGTTCAACTTGGGCGGATAGGCCAAGGTCGACCAGGGTCCAACAACAAGCGACCACTGAGCAAGCCGTTAGAGCCGAGGTCGAGTAGCGAGGAATAAGAATAACGGTTAGAATAATCTTGGAACTACCAGAAAGAATATTCTATTGGATATTCCCTCTGCTATACTTTTTAGGATTTTTGGGAATATCACATATAAATAGTAAAGAAAAGGAAAAAAAGGCATGGAGATTCACTCTGATAAGAACTCTTGTGAGAAGTTGACTCTCGTAATATAATACAAAACTTTTCCTTTCCACGGTCATTCGATTTGTTGTTTATTCTGTCTTTCCCCTCACACGATCCGAGAAAGCTTTGTCCATTTTCATAGCCATTTGTCACACGTTATTGTCAGATGGAAGAATCATCCACATCATTCAATATTTGGGTGAACCGTTCTTCCTATTTACATTTATTGTCATTTTTCACATTTATTTCTCATTATTATCCCTTCATTTATTCTCAAAAGCCTCATTTAATAACCTCATAATTGGTTCTACCCACTAGTGGGCTTTACTGTTTAAGCACGTGATTAGATCTAGATTTGTTGTGCTTTACTAGAATTTTCCCTTCACCTTATTTATCTTTTAATTAGTTTAGCAAAAAGTGTTATACTTTATGGTCAAACAATTTGGCGTCGTCTGTGGGGAAGCTTCTAGTCAAAGTCATAGTTTTTCTAGATCTACAAAAAACACACGAACAACAAAATACATAACTCTTTTTTTTTCCTACCTGCACGACTGAACATGGTAGGAAATGGAGAAAAAATATTGAAGGAAGTGGCAGTCCTTACTGCTAATCTCCTAAACACCATCAATGAGGTTAACGGAGAAGACGAGGAAAACATGACACCAAGCGCCTCACCTAGGCGAAGTGGTTTACCCCTCCCTCATGGCAGCGTTACCGCCTCCCATGGGAAAGGAGCCTCTACGTTCACGACGGAAGAAGCACCACCAGCAGTGAAAAAACTAATAGAAGCATGGCTAACGAGTACACTGAGCAGTATACTCGACAAACCCGCTCAAAGGGCGAGCAGGGAGGATGCACGTGTCGAACATCACAACAACAATCAATGAGCAGCACACTCCCCCTTCTTCAACAGGTATCACTCACAATGTTAATGATGCAGGTAATGACGCCCTCGCTGTTATTTTAAGAAAAATGGAGGAGATGGAGAATGAGAAAAAATAACTCTGGGACCAAATGAGGGAGCACCAAGAAAGGGTGGATAAGATACCGGGAGCCCCAAAACTGGATGCCGACCGGTTTGTGGAACAACCGTATAGCGACGAGGTTGCACCACATGTTATACCCAAAACATTCAAGATGCCGCCATACTTAAAAATATATGACGGCACAACGGATCCCGAAGATCACATCATCTACTACGTCACCGCAATGAAAAACAATGATCTCGCTAAAGAACAAGTGCCATCTGTACAGCTGAAAAAGTTTGGTGAAACCCTAACCGGGAGAGCTTTGACATGGTACTCACAACTGCCAGCGCGATCCATAGAAACATTTGAGGAGACGGCCGACAAGTTCATCACCGCCCATGCCGGGTCCAAGAAAGCAGAAGCCAGGATGAATGATATATTCGCCATTAAACAGTCACCCGGCGAAGGGCTTAGGGACTTCCTCGCCCGATTCAACAGAGTAAGAATGACTCTTCCAAACGTATCGGGGGGAATGGCAGTAGAAGCTTTTCAAAACGGGCTGAATAAGAGCGGCTCGAGGGCAACCAAGAAATTGTTGAGCAGGCTCATGAAGTACCACACCACCACTTGGGAAGAAATACACAACACCTATTGTGCCGAGGTGAAAGCAGACGAGGACGACCTTAACGGACCAACCCATCGGTTGACATCGGTCTATATGGAGTCAAGAAAGGACCGCATAAATGATAACAGAAGGGATCACGTGGGTCCGCGCCTCAATCGTGAGAGACATTAGCCGTTGGTCAGAACTGTCGTCATATCTCCCCCCCCCCCCCCCCCCCCACGGCGACGGCCCATCCAGGCCACAAACAGGGACTCACCGAAACGAAAGAGGTATGCCTCCGCTATTATCTGCTCACAATTTTTGTGTTTCCCATTAGAAATTGTCTACGCCTAGAGAAGCTCGGCCCAAAGGTAAAATGGCCACAAAAGATGAGGTCCGACCCAAACACCAGAAAGTCGAACGCCCTTTGTGAATTCCATCAGGAACGAGGTCAAAAGACCGAGAAGTGCATCACTTTAAGAAAGAGGTAGTGAACATGCTCCACCAAGGGCATTTGAGAGAGATGAGCGACCGAGGAAAGGCGAACTTTGCTCATGGGCGGGAACAACATCAAGCCCCCCCGAGACCACTCTCCCCAGCCCGCACCATCAGATGATCATCGGCGGAGGCGACGACGCGACAATCAACCACGTGAAATTCACAACCACCCACAAGCTAAAGCGGTCGATCACCTATGAACGGTATGACGACCTCGAAGAAAGTATCATCTTCGATGGGTCGGATACCCACGGTTTGACTTTTCCTCACTATGATGCTCTTATTATTACTTTAAGCATTTCAGATACTGATGTAAAATGGGTTATGGAAGATGACGGGGGTCGCGCGTGCATTATCCACCCTCGAGTCCTCACACAAATGAGGCTCGAGGATAAGATAATGCTATACTGCATCACGCTAACAGGTTTTAACAATGTAGTTGAGCGAGCCTCAGGAGAAATCACACTACCCATTCTAGCTGGTGGTATCACTCCAGAAACAAAGTTCCACATCGTGGACCGGGGCACGGCGTATAACGCGATCATAGGACGGCCTTGGATACACTCCATGAAGGCCATCTGATCCAACCTATATCAAGTCGTCAAATTTCCCACCCCGTGGGGAGTGTTCAGTATTCGTTGTGAGTAGTGCACGACCCATGAATGCTATCGCATCGCCTAGGATTGCATGTACACCCAACAGTTGAAAAGCAGAGACACAGAAGCATAGCAATTAGCGAGGTCGAGGTCAGACGGTGACGAACTGAAAGATGTCATCAAAACCCCGAAGTCATGGAAGCCACGGGATCAACAATGGAAGACATTGACACCGTCCATCTAGATAAAAGGGATCACAACAAAAAAGCTTATATCAGCCACAAAATTCAAGAACCATGTAAATTACATCAATTTTTAACTTATAACGCAGACTTGTTTGCCTTCTCCCATGTAGATATGTTAGGCATCCCAAAGGAAATAGCAACACACAAGCTGAACGTCGACACACTCTACGCGTCGGTACAGCAGATTGGGAGAAAATTCAATGCCGCTATAAATGATGTCGTCCACGAAGAGGTGGAAAAACTGCTCGCAAACGGCTCTATCAGGGAGTCGAAGTACCCCCAATAGGTCGCTTACGTAGTCATGGTGAAAAAGAAAAATGGGAAATGGCGCATGTGCGTAGACTTCACAAATCTGGACAAGGCCTGCCCGAAAGACTCATTCTCATAGCCTCACATTGATCAGCTCATTGACACAATAGCAGGACACGAGTTGTTAAGTTTATTGGACGCCTACTCAGATTACAACCAAATCCTCATGGAGGAAGAAGACCAGGAAAAAACTACTTTCATCACCCACCAAGGGATGAACTGCTACAAAGTCATGTCGTTCAGATTGAAAAACGTAGGGGCGACCAGAGGCTAGTAACCAAAATGTTCAAAGAACAGCTCGGCAAAACAATGCAAGTATATATAGACGACATGTTGGTCAAGTCAAAAAGAAAGGAAGACCACATCGACCATTTAAGGGAAGCCTTCGACATACTAGGCGGTATGGCATGAAGCTGAACCCCGAGAAATGCACCTTCGACGTAACCTCAGGAAAATTCCTCGGCTTTTTGGTGTCTTAGAGAGGCATCGAGGTTAAGGTTAACCCGACCAGATCAAGGCCATAGAAGGAATGCCAGAAAACTTGACCAGCAAGAAGCAGGTGCAGAAGATGACCGGCCGAATAGTCGCCCTATCGAGGTTCATCTCACGATCCTCTGATAGATGCCAAAAATTCTTCAGCATACTCAAAAATAACATCGGACTCCAATGGAACTTCGAGTGTGTCAACGCCCTGAGGGAATTAAAGGCGTACTTGTCTTCGCCCCCATTGCTTGCTAAGGCGGAACCCGGAGAGCGCCTCCTAATCTACATGGCCGTGTCCGACGTTGCAGTGAGCGTAGTCCTGGTCCGTGAAAATAAAGGTATGCAATCTCCGATCTACTACATTAGCAAAACCTTGGTCGATGCTGAAACGAGGTACTTCCACCTCGAGAAGCTAGCCCTGGCTTTGGTCATAGCTTTACGAAAGCTTAGACCTTAATCCAATTCCACCCCATCTCAGTGGTCACAACCTTTCCCCTGAGGAGTATCCTACACAAACCCGAGTTGTCGGGTAGGTTGGCTAAGTGGGCCGTCAAATTAAGCGCACGATATAACCTATCAGTCGTGAACAGCGATAAAGTTGCAAGTTCTTACCGACTTCAGCGCTAAAATAATGCCTGAGGTCGAGAGGGAAGCCACTAGTAATTCCCCTAAAATACACGACCTATGGATTCTATACACTGATGGCGCCTCCAACGCGTCAGGATTTGGACTGGGACTCGTACTCGAGGTCCTGACAGACGAGGTAATTAGTTAGTCCATACGGTGTCCCGATATGACTAACAATGAGGCCGAGAATGAGGTCGTGATTGTAGGATTAAAGCTGGCCCTCAAATATGGAGCACGACGGGTAGTCCTTCGATGTGAATCACAAGTCATCGTCAATCAAGTCACATGGACTTTCCAAATCAAGGAACACAGACTACAAAAATACCAAGGCAAGTTCTACAAGCTGCTTCCTGAGTTCGACGAATGTCAGCTCGACCAGATACCTCGAGCGCAGAATGTCGAGGCCGACGGCCTCGCCAAATTGGCGGCAGCTACCAAAAGCATAAATGGAAAAGAGAATGTGGTTGCACTCCTCAAATCGACCATCGACCAAATTGAGGTACGTACTATTAACCTAACTTGGGACTGGCGCAACTGTATCATCGCCTACCTGTAGGACGATGTGCTCCTGAACGACAAAAAAAAAGCCAAAAAGCTTCAAATGCAAGCAGCCAGGTACAACACCACCAATAACGACCTATATAAAAGGACGTATGGAGGCCCTATAGCAAAATGCCTGGGACCAAAATAGACAAGACGTGTCTTAGAAGAGGTCCACTAGGGTCATTGCGGGGCTCACACCGGCAATCGAGCCCTAGTTAGATGTCTCATATGAGCAAGATACTACTGGCCCACAACGAAAAAGGAAGCTGCTAATTTTGTTAAAAAATGTTAACTATGCCAAAAGTACGCCCCCATGATCCAGCAAGCGGGGGAGCACCTCCACTCAGTCATGCCGCCCTGGACCTCATCAAATGGGGAATGTATATCGTTGGTCCACTTCCCGCAGGACGAGGTAACATATGATTCCTTTTGGTTTTAACTGACTATTTTTCTAAATGGATGGAAATAGGTGCATTCGCCCAAATACGCGAACAATAAGTGATCGCCTTTATATGGAGGAACATCATATGCCGCTTCGGCATCCCAAAGAAATCAGTTGCGACAACGGACCTCAATTCACAGGGAAAAAGGCCGCCGAGTTTTTCGAGAAATGGCACATCAAAGGAATACTCTCCACGCCATATCATCCCGACGGCAATGGCTAAGATGAATCCTCCAACAAAACGATATTGAATATCATGAAAAAGAAACTAGAAAACGCTAAAGGATTGTGGCCAAAGTTGCTACCAGAAGTGTTGTGGGCATATCGCACCACACCAAAGACAAATACAGGGGAAATTCCATACTCACTATTCTATGGCACTCCCAGATACCTCACAGGTAGTGATCCTTTAGAGAAGCCTAATACTTAGTATCTTCTGTTGTATATCATCTCTCACTCCCCCACAGAAGATAAATCTCTTACTCGCATTTGAAACTAAACTAGAAGCTTGATAGAAACCTTGAAAACATTGATAAAGTAGTTGCACAGATATAGTATCACCTCTACAGAAAAGCAGGAGATCATCAACAAAGCTAAGCTGTACTATGTTCATTTTAGCACACTTAGGGTGATAGTTGAAGTTTGGATTCATCTTTAGTGTCCTCAGTAATCTAGTCAAGTATTTCATAGCCAATACAAATAGGTAAGGAGACAGAGGGTCTCCTTGTTTCAATCCTTTTTTTGCATGGAATGGAGTTGTATGTTGTCCATTGATGATGATGGAGTAAGATACACTTCTCATACATTTCATAATCCATCGGATAGATCTTCCAGGCATTTGCAAACTTTTTAGAACTTGATCCATATAGTCCCACTCAATAGAGTCATAATATTTTTCACATTACGAGTGAATTGAGTCAATTTTGCGTAACCAACCTTATTATTGAATCGTACAACTTATTTTTATCGATCTGTCTATTCAACAATTCTCTTTATTATTCACTTGCAATCGAGTTTATTTATTACCGTTCACTTTACCGAATCGTAATAAAAGAATATAACAAATTAAAATTAAATTTAAGTAACTTATTATAAATCAATGCATTAACAACCCTAATTAACGTGTTGCAGTACATTGTTTTATTCTCACCAACCCTCCCATTTTTACTCTGTATACTCATTTCAACCACAATGAAGAATACTAAGTTAATCAAAATAAAATCTAAGCCTTTTCTTCAAAGGAAAAAAATAACATTAAATAGATTTAAGAAGCAATATATAGAAGAGACAGTGAAAATTCAATATGTGATGCTATTATATGAGGCACGGGATAACACTATACTATAAGTTTTGATTAATATAAAATAACCACGAGAATTGGATGTGATATACCAGATACTTAGACGGTTAATTTTAATTAAATCTAAATAAGTAACCATGAGAATTGAATCTACAACTATTGTGTGAGATACAAGATCAGATATAAGATATTACTATATAAGTAATTATGAGAACTGAATCTATCACTATTACGTGAGAAATGAGATACTACTAGACGGTAAACGTCCATTAAATATGGAGTAAATATTAACTGCAAATAAGTAGCTATGAGAACTGAATCTCCATTATTACGTGAGAGACGAGATCATATATAAAACATTACTATATAAGTAGCCATGAGAATTGAATCTATTGTTAGTACGCAGAGATGAGATACTATTAGACTATAAACCTCTATTAAATTATGGAGTAAATAATTAATCGCAAATAAATAGCCATGAGAATTGAATATATCACTATTATTACGTGAGAGAGGAGATATCACTAGACTGTAAACCTCCGTTAAATTATGAAGTAAATAATTAACCGCAACTCACTTTCATCATTACAACCCTAAATCCTACTTTTACCATATTTGAGACTTAAAAGAGGTTTTGAACCATAGGCTAAAATACACCCCCTCCCCCAACCCACATTTCTCCTTCACTGTCTTTTACCTCCGTTATTTCACCACCCTTGCCATTTTTGAACTGCCCCAAAAAACCCCCATTATTTTCTTTCTTTTTTTTACGTTTTTTTTCTTTTCTCTCTCTCTGTAATGCTCCTTTTCATATGATATATACTAAATCTATACATGCCTTTCTTGTGTGACTGATAATCTATTGAAATTACTGGGGAAAATCCATTCTTTCTTTCCTCCATAGTTTCAGGTGAATCTCTGATGCTACCCCTTTTCTTGAGCTTGCTTATTTTTTACTTAGATGTATATATTTTGACTTGTTATTGCAACTATATGATAAAAGAATCGAGATTTTGTGTACCCTTTTGAATTGCAATCCCATGGATATGAATTCTAAAGGTAAAACCCCCACCCCACCTCAAGATTTTTCTTAAAGACAATTTTAGTTGATTTGTTTCTTGTTTAGTTTTACTTTATTGGAGTTTTGTGAATGATATGTTTTTGGGTATTTGGAATTTGATTATAAGGAGTATGAAAAATGTGTAAGTGGTTATTAGACTTGCAATTTTAATACTTCTCTTCAATCCAGTAGCTAGATTTTGGTCCCTTTTTTAGTGCGCGGGCTAGTTTGCGTGCACCTCGACTAATTCAACAGCTACATGCTACCTCTCACCGGCACAAATATCGGCTAACTCTGTCCACCAAGGTTTGGACAAATAGAAAGAAATCACCTAGTGCTTTTGCTTGGTCTTGGTTTTCTTTAGTTTATCTATTAGGACATTGTAAATGAATACATCCTTTCCGACTGTTGAAAGAAGGAAGTTCACTTTTTAGTGACCAGAGATTGACTATTTTATTTAATTGACTTAAAGATCTTCCTTTATATTTTACTAGTTAAGGCGTTCGATCATATGCAGTGAGGTCGATTGAAGAGAAATGAATGAGATGTTTAATTGACTTGTTGCTTGTGTAAATAGATGTACATAAGATTAAGAGATGAATGAGATATGTGTAGTTGATTTAGTTTTTATGTTTTTTCCGTATTCAGTTGAAATTGATATGTTTACTAGACTTGCAATCTTGTCTTGTTCTTCCCTTCAATGTAGGCCTATTTATGTGAACTCGATTATTGTGTCATGACCTACTGTCATGTGTTCATCTAAGTGAGTGATTTCTGAGGATAAATTTAAGGAATACTAATAGTTTGGACATGGGCCAGAAGTGGTGCCTATGAAATACTCTAACTTAGTTATTTGAGCTATGTATTAGTGTATTATACTTAGGGTGTATGATGTTTTCTGTTGTCAATTGTAGGGTATAATGGTGAAAAAGGTTAAGAGAAAGGGAAAAGGTGGTTTGAAGGAGAAGCGGAATCCAGTGGCATCTCCAAATCTTGTTGCTCAACAAGACACCCAAAAAGTTAATACCCCCGAGGATGGAGTTACAGCTGTGAATGATAAAAAAATGTGCGACCATATTGATAAGGGTATTGATGTGGAGAAAGTTTCTGCTAAACTTGGCTCTTCAGGACCTGTTAGGTGTGAAGATTGCAGGGAAGGAGCGATTAATAGACGGGCTGGGAAAGGAAAAGGTAAACATGGAAAAAAGAAGGGAGGTGGAGAATCAAAGTCAGAGTCCAAAGCCATTTGGATCTGTTTAGAGTGTGGTCATTTCTCGTGCGGAGGTGTTGGATTTCCTACTACTCAGAGCCATGCAGTTCGGCATGCAAGACAGTACCGCCACTCATTGGCAGTTCAGTTTGAAAATCCTCAGCTGCGCTGGTGTTTCCCGTGCAATAGACTATTTCCTTCCGAAAAGATAGAGGAGAGCACTGAACAACAGTATGTATTACAGGACATTGTGAAGATGATTAAAGGGCGGTCGTCTGAAGAGCCTAGTCTTGATGTTGAGGATGTTTGGTTTGGGACGGGGAGTATCGCGAGTGGGATCAAGTCGGAAGCTAGTATTGAAATTGGTGCCTACGGAAAAAGTGGTTATGTTGTTAGGGGATTGCTTAATTTAGGAAATACTTGTTTTTTTAATTCTATAATTCAAAACCTACTTGCAATGAATAGGTTACGGGATTACTTTCTTGAAATGGACGATTGTGCTGGTCCTCTTACTGCTTCTATTACGAAGCTCTTTGCTGAGACGAGTCCTGAGGATACCTTAAGAAATGCTATAAATCCAAAATCTTTCTTTGGTTCCTTGTGTGCGAAGGCTCCACAGTTTAGGGGATATCAACAGCACGACAGTCACGAGTTGCTTCATTGTTTGCTTGACGGTTTGTGTACTGAGGAATTGACTGCAAGAAAGAAACTCAAGTCTTCGCAGGATGATGGCAAGTCTCCTCCTACTTTTGTTGACGCCATCTTTGGGGGTCGACTCTCTAGTACTGTTACTTGTCTGGAGTGTGGGCACTGTTCATTAGTATATGAGCCATTCTTGGATCTTTCGTTGCCGGTTCCCACAAAGAAGCCTCCACCTAAAAAAACTCAGCCAGTTTCCCGTGCGAAGAAATCAAAACATCCTCCAAAGAGAAGTGGAAGAGTCCGCCCCAAGATTAGCAGAGATGCAGCTTCTCTTAATGCTCAAAGTGCTCAAGAAAGCACTTCGATGCAGTCTAGTGCGCCAATCACTGAAGGAACAACAGTTCCTTCTGATGGTGCATTGCTAGATTGCGTTGATGCTAGTGATGTTGCTGATAATATGGGCTTAACTTCACATAATCTATCTTCCTCTCTGAAGTCCAGTAATGAAAAACATTTCGACGATGAGTCGACTTCAATGGACAATTTTACATGGTTGGATTATCTTGATCAAGATAGCCCGCCTAATGATAATGACATCGCTTCTCAAGTTACTTCTCCTGATCTATCTTCCTCTCAGAATGGCATTACTGGACAGTTGAATTCAGTGGACAACTTTACATGTTTGACTAATCTTGATCAAGATATTCTGCCCAAGGGTGATGACATCGCATTACAAAATGATGATATTATGACTAATCAGGGTGGTGGAACTGAATATGCTGTTCAACCTAATGTTTCCTTGCAAAATAATCAGGGTTGTGGAGAGGAAGCTTGTTCTCCAGATGATTCAGTTTGCTTGGACGATCAAGGACGATCTAAGTCACCAAACTGCAATATAGCTTCTCAATTTTGTGAAGAAGCACCAGTTAAAGACTGCGATGCTAGTGAAGTTGCGCCTAACTCAGCATCAAACAGCCAGGTCTTCTCGGCGGATTCAAATCTTGGAAAAGATTTATCAACGAGGCTTTGGGAAGATGAAGCCCCATTACAGGTACAAGATTCAGAAATTCTGTTGCTTCCTTATAAGGAAGAGACCTCAGCTACCAGTGACGTACTAAAAGCAGAAGGCGGGGTGTCCTATGATGCTGTTGTCCGTGAACAAGATTTTACGGACTTTGATGGTTTCGGCGGCCTATTCAATGAACCTGAGCCGGTTGCAGGGCCTGCTGAAAAGCCTTTACTAAATGGTCATGCTTCTACATCAAATGGATTTGGAGGAGCTAGTTCTGCTGTTGGAAATAGCACTGAGTCTGATCCAGACGAGGTTGATAATACTGATGCTCCAGTATCTGTGGAGAGTTGTTTAGCTTGTTTCACAAAGCCAGAGCTTCTATCTAAAATTGAACATGCTTGGCAATGTGAAAACTGTGCAAAACTTCTACGAGAACAGAGGATGAGACTGAACAAGAAATTGCAGAAACCTCGATCAGGCAATCTGGAGAATGCGCTAGAGGACAGTAATTCAAGGGATATTGAACTGAGAACCACTAACGGAAGTCCTGGGAAAGGTGTGTCAGATACTTTTGATGACGGGTTGGTGTACCAAAATAGAACAAATGGCTACTCAAGTCAAGATGAAGCTTGTAGTGTAGTAAATCGCGATAATAGAGTTAAGTTGGATGAACCTGAATCTGAAGAAAGTGAAAATGAGACGGACTCTAAAGGTGTCAAAGTGGAAAGAGATGCAACTAAAAGGATACTCATTGATAAAGTCCCTCCAATTTTGACTGTTCATCTAAAGAGGTTCAGCCAAGATGCTCGAGGACGCTTAAGTAAGCTCAGTGGCCATGTGAATTTCAGAGATACTATTGATATCACAACATTTATTGATCCCAGGTGTGTTAATTTTCCTACCTTTGAAAGATCAAATAAAATCAGATTTTTTGTCTGTCTTCACTAAATTGAGTTTCGAGTAACTCTGTTCATCTTGTAATAAAAACCTGCAATAGATTCTTCAAAACTGATGAAATCTGTATCAGTTAAGCGGACTATTTAAACATAATAAGCTTTTGGAGATGAGAAATGATTGTGTAATGTAATACTTTCTCCTTCCAATTAAAGAAAGCTTGGCCTTAGACTGAAGAAATAACTATCATATCGAGATTTATGGAGAAACAGAGTTGTCGCCTTCTTCTCTGTTTGAGATTATTTGTATTCAAGTTCATTAAGGCGGATGAAAATAACAAAAGAAGCAGGAGCACTAGTCATTGAACTTTCAAAGTTATTAAATAAAATAATTCATTGGAGATTTCCAGCAAGTATAGCTTAAAGCATGCGATGGTAAGATTGGTGTAGTCTTGTAGACTAAATTTAATGATCTTTTATCATAAGTATGGATGCATACATTTTTCTATGATATAAATATTTGATTTTGGGTTGCACATAATTGGCTTGGCGCTTTAGTTAATAAAATATCTCAATTATTAGTATCTTCGAGTGTTAACAATTACGTCTCTGCATCCCAAAATTCCAAATTTATCATGTCATTCTCATCTCTTGTCACAATCTTATTTTGTATATGGTCATGAATTCCATTTTTAGGATTATTCCTGATGCCTTAAATTCAGTCTTCATAGGCTCATTATCCTAATCATTGTAGTACGGATCAGATCCTTTGTTCTGAAATCAGATTACCTCCGCTCAACCAAATTGGGATGTTGTCAAAGTTAGTCTCTTTATTATGTCTTGGATAGGAAATTATTTTATTAAAACAAAAGGGGGTAGCTCAAGTGGAAAGCACCTCTACGTCCAACGTTAAGGTTGCGAGTTCGAGTCACCAGGGCGAGCAAATTAGCATTTAAAAAAAAAAAGGAAATGATTTTATTATGTGAGTTCTAAAACTTTGTTAAGCCAGAGTGCTGATTTCAGGATTATGTGAGTTCGTGTATCACTTAGTGTTTCGTTGATGGCTTTAAATAACAGGAAAATAGTACAAAGAAAAAGCGTACTCTGACCCCAGAGCTATTTCTCATATATAATCCACCGTCAATTAATCTTTATCAGCATCGTGGTTGTGTGTACAGATTAAGAGGCTTCGGAAATGCTTTTGGAACTTGTTTACGTTAGGGCTTGAGAACAATAGTGTAGCTTTTAGAGGATCCTGTCCAAATAATAAATCTCGTCAACTAGAGAACAGAAACATTTATTTATCTTTTTTTGGGTATTTTAACTTCCCGAATAAACTCAAAAAAGTAGCAACTAGTGTCTGACCATGATGAAAAGTAACAACTAATGTTTGGTATTATAATTTAATAAAACTTTGGTACCTCAACATGGTCAAATGGACTGTCTGCTAAACCTGCCAGTAGCCTGTCTAAATAGTCAAGGATCTTATTAATTTGTGCCTCGGGATTTCCGAAATTTGTTCTCATTTTTTACTTTCTAAAGAACTGCTGAAAACACCATCAACTGCTTCTTCCTGTTATGCGTAAGCATATTGGGGACAAACATGGAAGCATCTGTCTGTCAAATATCATTTTAAGAGGGCCACACTTTTATCGGGGATTGGCTGTCGTTTCCAGTCGTTTAAATTATTGAATTTCTTTCTCCTCTCTGTGACGTGCCTTCGGTTTTATCCATGCAAGATAGTGTTATCGTCTGTTTTTGCTTGACAGTTTAGAAACTGTTCTCCCGATTCGTTCTGGTCCATCTTTGATTTTAGAAGTTCTTTTTTTGGGGGCTGGGGTGGGGTGGTGTGGGGCGTAAGTAAGGTCTTCTGATTTCAGGAGTATTTACCCTTGGATTTGTATAATAGTATTTTGGAATATCTTTGAAACTAATTTGACATGGAAACACAAGCAAACTTGTATCTGTTTTTTTTATCTCTCTGGGGGCGGATGCCGGGGAATCCATAGATTTTTTTTCTTTTGATTAGTTAAGCTAGAAAATTGTCTCTGAATCTCAGCTGTAATATGTTCCATCAGCTTAGTTTTCACCTTTTTTAATTTTATATAGAAGCACTTGATGACGTTTCTGCATGGAACTTGTTATCCAAGTGATACGAACATCTTAATTGATATTCCAGTGCTTTGGTTTTCATTTTGCACTATCTGTCACTGGTTTGAAGTTAGTGTTCCATGAGTGTGTAGCGAACCTGATGTTGGAGAGGATTCACCAAAAACGATTGTAAAATATGAAATTGTTGGTGGATCTTTATCTATTCTTAGTTGAATCTTTATCTATCCTTTAGTGTATTTTCGTATTTCTAGACTTCTATTATTATTTGTTGTTGTCTTTGCTTCGGTTTCTGATTGCACTTCCCAGTGTTAGTTTTGTGTTTTTGCTTGGTTTTCCGGTTGGTTTGCTTGTCATTACCCCTTCCTTTTATCTTTCATGAGCCGAGGGTTTACTGAAAACAACCTCTCTACCTTTTAAAGGTAGGAGTAAGGTCTGCATACATACTACTATCCTCATATCCCACTTGTGGGAATACACTGGGTTTGTTGTTGTTGTAGTTGGCTTTGAACTCTTTAGTCGTATTCGAATGCTTGTTCGGTTTATTGCTGATTAACCCATTTTAACAGATTGATTTGTCCATTAAAGAAAGAGTATATTGATATCCATAAAATTGATGATGTTAAATAAATGGTATTTTTTGTGTTGTGAAATCAGAAAAGAGAAAAAGAAAGACTTTTGAAACCAAGCCGACGACACTCAATTGAAAACGTGTTATAGTATTTTGCACAGGTGCATATTATTTCCAGGACCGAGTAGATCAAGCCTCTTTTGCAAAATGTTATCTGCCTCCAGTTGTCTGATAATGAAATGATGTAACTGCAGGTGCCTGCAGAAGGAGGTTTACAAATACCGACTTGTGGGTGTTGTTGAACATTCAGGGACTATGAGAGGAGGTCACTATGTTGCATATGTTAGAGGCGGCCCAAAGATCGCCGGGAAAGACAAGGACGCGGAAGATTATGTGTGGTATTATGCTAGTGATGCCTACGTACGAGAGGTGTCATTGGAAGAAGTTCTTCGGAGTGAAGCCTATATTTTGTTCTACGAAGAAATTTGATACGAATTTCTTCGCAATATTTTTGACATCAAAATGGTCGGGGTTCAGTTGATCACCCTACAGGTTCGCGTATGAGAAACAAATACGTATACACAACGAGAAGGGGTTTTCGGGGAGGGATTGGAGGGTAGAAAGGAGAGTTGTATTACTACAATCATAGAGTATAAACACCCATTTTTTTGTTATTTTTCAGATTTCAAAATGCCGTTACTTGAAGATGTACATGTTGAAAAATGCATGTAGAGAAAGAGTTCAATTCTTTGTTATGCAAAAAAAAGCAATCCTTATTTACAAGCATGGGGTGGTAGGTTTAGGTTATTAATTTCTTTTCTTATTTTGTATTAATTTTTTTTTTAAATTCCTTCCCGATTTAGGAGTATCTATAGTGTTTTTACACTTTCTGTGACTCGAACCCAGGACCTAAAGGTCATGGGTGGAGGTGCTTTACCAAGATGTACATGTTGGAAAATGATGAGTTTGACTATACATTGTCATTCAACATTTTTCCTTTAGTGGGAAAAGTTAAAATTGGCCCATAAACTTTGTGAGTGTTACCAGGCCAAGTGCAAAAACAACTATTCTTAGGGCTATTATTAAGGGATTAGCCGGTATTTATTTTATTCTAAAAATTTGAACTAGAAATCTTAATTTTAGGATAATTTACGATATTTATGTCTCAAAAATTAAATTGAAAAACTGAAATTCAGGACGCATTGACTAATTTTTAAATAAAAACCTTTTAGAGTGGCTACCCGGTGTTATTTCTACCGTGTTGTTGTCCATGCTTTTCTAAAAAGTTTGCTAAAATCTGAAAGACAGATAATATGCATGGAATGTTTTTTATACTTACATCAATCTAATAAACACATAATGCATATAGTTACACACACTATTATTACTAAATTATAAATTTTAATATATATTTCAATCATGATAAATTAGTACGATTTGAGGTAACTATTGAGTAATAATAATATTTTATAGTATTTTGAGTATCCTTTTTGGTTAGTATGTCTGCCTATATTTTGTACCTTGTGGTTACTTTGGTAAGTTTCAAGACAGAGAGACTGAAATTCAGGAAAATAAAAGAATCTTTAAGCCAGTGTTCCAAAGACATACATCCAAAGATTAAATAGTAGCATACAAAAAAGAAATAAATAATATCATTTGTCCAAGAAAACATTCATTCAGTTCATCACTTTTAAAGTCCTCAAAATCTCAAACACCAAAAAGAAAAAGCAAACCCACATAAAGAACACAGCAAAAGAAAAAGAATACAGCTAAAAGAACACATTAAAAAATAAAAAGAAATCATCTTCTTCTTAATTCTTCAGTGTTCCTTTTTTATGTTCAGTATTCTAAATTTACTGGTTCGACTAATTTGGATGTGCACTGCGCATGACTCACCTTACTTCATTACAACAACAATAATAACCATTCTAGTATAACTTCACAAGTAAGATCCGTCCGAGGGAGAATAGTATATGCAGACTTTACTCTTACCTTGCGAAGATAGAAAGACAGTTTCCTATAGACCCTCAGTTCAAGAAAAGTAAAATTCCGACAGCATTAACAAGGAAATACAATAGTGAAAAAGCTATAATAAGATGAGTAGTAGCAATAACAATATAATAAAAATATCGAAACAAAAGAAACAACATGTAGTAATAAAAATCTAAGGAGATTTGCACAATCAATAGCTCACTAAGGGGTCGTTTGGTTGGGAAATAAGTTATCCCATCCTTCCATGGATAAAAAAATACTACAATCCTGGTATAACTAATCCCGAAATTAATTATACCACGATTTTATCCCAACCAACACATAGGATAAAATCATCTCAAATTTAATTATCGCTTATCTCTTAAATCAAACGAGCCCTAAAAAGAAAAACACTCCCTGTTATGTATTTTTCAGGTGTTAATAATCGAACTCGAAACATCTAATTAAAAATGAAAAAAAAAATATTGTCTCACAACATTGTGTGATGGAGCTTGTTATAATTATACTTAGTTCCCATTCCTCCATTTGATTCTTTCTGCTTCTCTGTCCTTTTGTCCACACTGTACCATAAAATTATCCTTTCCTTTTTTGCCCTTTCTTTAACAAAACCCCCAACCTATCACTCTCAAAATTCTCACTCTCAAACCCCACCAAAATAAAAAAGGAAGCCATAAATTTTCTTGAAGTATTAGCTTCATAAGAATGGGAAAACCACCATTATTTCAAGTGGTGATTTTGTTCATATTTTGCAGCGAAATAGTAAAAGTAAAAGGAACATGGTGTGTAGCAAGAAGTGATGCAAGTGAAACAGCATTACAAAATGCATTAGATTATGCTTGTAGTTCTGGTGGTGCTGATTGTGTTACTATTTTGGAAAATGGGCTTTGTTTTCTTCCTAATACTATTCAAGCTCATGCTTCTTATGCTTTTAATAGCTATTATCAGCGCACAAATAGAGCCCCTGGTTCTTGTCAATTTGCTGGCACTGCCACCATTGCCAAAACTGATCCAAGTAATAATTTTCCCTTTTTAATTTCTTGTTATCTTGCAAATGAATACTCCGTAGTTTTTCTTAAATACTTTATATAGTACAACTCGGTCTACTAAGCTCCCGTTATAGGGTCCGAGAAAGAGTCAGATTACAAGGGTGTATTGTTTGCGGGGCAGAGTTCGGGGGACGGTAGTGGTTCAGCCGAAACCCGTTTGCCTGAAAAATATATACAGACAAAATCCGTTTTGTATCTTTATATATTATATGCATATTCAACGGGTTTCAAAGTCTTTGTGAAGTTTCTGGCCACCGTCTCTTTTAATTTTTAATTTTTTTGAACCCCGTTAACAAAATCATGCCTCCACCATTGATTCTACGCAACCTTAACCTTTCATTTCTGTAAGATATTATTTTAATGGCTCGAACTCGTGAACATCAACTTTATAGGTTAAGAAGTGATTTTTTTTTTTGGTAATGTAGGTTATGGATCTTGTGTTTATCCAGCATCTCCAAGGTATGAACTTTAACTTTCTCTGTACATTGTTTTGCCTTTTCTGTGTAATTCTTGATATTTTTGATGCTGTACATTTTTGTAGTTATTTTTATCTTTTGTTTTTTAAATTTCTTGAAAGTGGTCCTAATAATATATATATATATATAAAGAAGAAGAGAGAAGAAACTTGTAGACAGCAAAGAATCTCTAGAACACTTATGATTAGTAGGATTATTATATTGTAATCTCTTTGCAGATGGTGTTTGTTCTTCTACTTTGACTACTAAAAGAATGTCCAAATATTCTCTATATTTGGAGGGGAAAGTACCCTTACTTATATCCGGATTCCCAACTAAACCTTCTATTTTTATGTTGGTTTCAATAGCCCTTAAATTATTTTAAAGTAGAATTTTTATGTTGGTTTCAATAGCCCAACTATACATAGTGTGTTTATTTCAAGGAGAGTGAGAAACAATAAAAAATGATTCTTAGATTTTTCTTTTTTGTTTTTTTACCATTTTTAGTATTTGTATAATTTCTTCTTCTTCTTTTTTTACTTCTATTTTTGTTTCCCCTCTAAACGCCGGCGACTTTGTCTAATATTCTTCTTCCATTTATTCTGATTTTCTCCTTCCTCTTTCTACCTTTTTCACACACAAATTATTTTTTGTGTGTGACTGTGAAAGGGAGCTTCAAACGGAATAGAACCAATCAACCATAACCTCGACAGCGATCTTGAACCAATATCTAGACAAAAATTATATTGGCTCGACCAGATTTGGACAACTGTTTCGGGTGTAAAAGGGGTCGTTTCAATGAAGTTTTGTGGCTGATTTCGAAGGTTTTCAGGTGGTGTTAATGGGAGCTTTTAGTGGCTGTTTGAACTGGTTTTCATGGCTGATTTTGCTGAGTTTTCTGCTGGAAAATAGAGTTGTTTTTGCTGGGTTTTAGAGCTTTATTTGGCTTGTTTCAATGGAGTTTTAGGGGGTGATTTTGGGAGGCAGAAGGCAGCTGTTGGAGGAAAAAGAAAAAAGAAAGTTGAGTGTGATTCAGTACCCTAACAGAAATTTGGTTGTGGTACTTTAAGGGTCAATTTATTTGACTTTAAATCAGTTTAGGAGAATAATAAAAATCACGTAAAGATAGAGTGTATAGTTGAAAATCCGGCTATAACTCTAAAAAAAAAAAAGAGTAAACTATAGAAATTTCCATTTTAATCCTTTTAAGTCTTTGAATGCATGGGGTAGGACTATTTTGGCGTTTGTTTTGCTGCGAAACCTCTTTTGGTTTTGATTTGAACCATTCAATGGTCCTTGTTTTGTATGGATAGTCTAAAAAAAGGCTGCAAAAGCCAGCTAAGCTATCTGTCAACAATAGTCATCTCGAGCAGAGCATTTTGATTTTGACATTACATTTTTTACTCTATATATGGAGTTTAATTCATATGAATTTCACTTATATGCATTTTGTAATAAATCTTTTATATATTATTAGTGTAATTTAACTAGTTGTAGCAAGTTATCGATCTGATTTATTTTCAGGTTATTTAGTTCTACTTTTTATGTATACTTAGCTCTAGTTATCTAGGGATCCTTTGGTTTGAAGACAAGTTATGTAGGAATTAATTATAATGAGATTAGTTATATTGAGATTCGTTATGTTGGGATTAGTTATCTTGATATTATTTTTTATTGATTGTTTGATATATTTGATTAATCCTAGGATTGTTAATTTTATCGTTTTATCTTGGAATAACTTATCATGTAATTATTTTTCCACTCTCTGGTAGGTATAAGTTATCCCGATGTTACTAATTTTTATTGCATCATTATTTTTACTTATCCATTATACCAAATGACCCATAAGTGCCTTTATAGTGTATGCATATGTGCATAAAATAAGTATAGATACACTTAGGGGTCATTTGGTTGGGAAACAAGTTATATCATGATTAATTATTTCGAGATTAGTTATCTCACTTTCCCATGGAGATAAAAAAAAACTACAATCCTGGGATAACTAATCTCATGATTAGTTATACCACAATTTTATCCCAACCAAACGTACGATAAACTCATCTCAAATTTAATCCTGGGATTAATTATCTCTTAATCGTACCAAACGAGCCCTTAGATATGCATTTTAGTCTATGTTGCTCGGAGTCTCCAAAACAGTTGTATTACTCGTGTCGGATCCTCCAAAAATACACTATTTTTAGAGGATCCGACACGCACCCATCGATATTTTCAGAGAGTCCGAGCAACATAGATTTTAGTACCCCACGTCTAAATTTTGGATCTGCCGCTGCATGAACACTAGTTTTAGGAGCATGCTAATGCATCAATCAATCTGCTAGTATCTTTATTCAAGATCATTTGCTCTTTCAAATCAAATATGTATATGGACAAGTTATGATTATCATGTATGCTATTATTCTGTGTCAATTCTGTTGTACAAAATTGTCATTCTGATCTTAAATGCAAACTTGGATTCTGTAATGTTTCAGCACTGCTGGTGGTTCTACTACTCCGAGCACCCGTGGTGGTGGCACGGATGGAGGGACGACAACACCAGTTACGACGTCAACTCTTTATCCACCACCACCAGGGGCTGCAAATCCCTTCAATGGCAATGGAGGAACAACACCGCGCGTTGGACCTGATATTCCTGACTCAGAGGAATCTAAAGCTTCTTCCAAGTTTTCAAATTTTGTTCATGCATCTTTGATGCTTCTCTTCATTCATATTGTTCAACCATTGTAGGCATTTCTAGTAGAGTAAAGCCACACTTTATGCTAGTTTTGAAGATTAGGACAATACAATTTTGGTAAGAAAAGAAGACTTCAGCCCATTAGAGTAACATCTTGGTCTTTATTAATATCAATTGTCTTGGCATGTTGATAAGTGATAACAAGGTTGGGTCCTACCCGAAGACGTTGATCTAGTGATATGAGCGTAACAAGTGATATGTGAGTTAGGCGCACGTCTCGAGTTCGAACTCTATGACAGATTTTAAAAGGTTAAGGGCAGGTTCATTATTCATTGAGTTTCGAACGTGCACAATTGGCCCTCGGGAATTTCTTGGTTATGAAAAAGACTAAGTCTAGGTTCATTGTTATGTTAAAACCAATTCATCCGTTAGCATGTTCAAGTTCTACCATTCTGTGTTTATACTTTGCATACCCATTTCATTTTAGTTTATACTTTGTATTTCACTTCATATTGATAATTGGGTCACAATTTAATGATTTTGACTGTTTTTCTTTTGATTATATTTCTATATTTGTTCTTTGGTGCGAAAAGGAGTCTTGATGTTACTGGTAAAGTTGATGTCATGTGATCGGGAGGTCACGAGTTCGAGTCATGGAATTAGCCTCTTACAGAATTGCATGGTAAGGCTGCGTACAATGTAGAAATTGCACGGGGCGCCCTATTTGGTCACCCCATTTAACCTATACACATATTTTTATAATTATTTAACTTATACCCTTATTTTTACAACTCCAGGCGCCGCCTTCCTGATACTTGTGTAAAACTTCAGCTTATTTAGTGCTGAAGTTTTTACAAATTAACTAAGCAACTTCAACATCTTCTGCTGAAGTTTTTGAAAAAGTTTTATGACAAAACTAATTAATCCAGGACAAAACTTCAACTTATTTAGTGCTGAAATTTTTACAAATGAACTAAATAACTTCAGTATCTTTTGCTGAAGTTTTTGAAAAAGTTTTATGACAAAACTAATGAATCCAGGACAAAACTTCAACTTACTTAGTGCTGAAGTTTTTAGAAATGAACTAAATAATTTCAGCATCTTCTGCTGAAGTTTTTGAAAAAGTTTTATGACAAAACTAATGAATCCAGGACAAAACTTCAACTTACTTAGTGCTGAAGTTTTTAGAAATGAACTAAATAATTTCAGCATCTTCTGCTGAAGTTTTTGAAAAAGCTTTATGAACTTCAATTTATTTAGTGCTGAAGTTTTTACAAATGAACTAAATAACTTCTGCATCTTCTGCTAAAGTTTTTGAAAAAGCTTTATGACAAAACTAATTAATCCAGGACAAAATTTCAGCTGATTTAGTGCTGAAGTTTTTACAAATGAACTAAATAACTTCAACACATCTGCTGAAATTTTTGAAAAAGCCTAGAATGCTGAAGTTTGTCTGATTGCCTTTACTATTTCAGCCCCGTATGCTTGAAGTTTATGCGAAAAGTGGGTACGCTTGCAATTTTTTTTGTAAAGCGGGTATAAGTTAAAACGTGACCCAAAAAGCGAATATAGATGCAAAAGCTCCGCGTACAATAGATCCTTATGGCTCGGTCCTTCCCCGAACCTCGCGCATAACGGGAGTCTAGTGCGCCATGCTGCTTTTTTCTTGTTCTTTGGTGTGAGGAAAATATTACAAACTATTCACTGTTTAAAAATAAAATATCATCTTTTCCACTTCATGTTTTTCATACAAGACGATATTTAAATCTAGATTTTTGGAATTATGATTCAAAATGAAGTAATTAATCCTATTTATTTGCTACTTTAAGACCAATGGTTTTAGAGGTCTTTTATTTTTTTCGGTATGTCCAAACCAACTTGCGACATTCCATCAACATAAGTACAAGGTAACTTTTCAAATGCGCGTGGTTGAAACACAGAGACTTGCCAAAAGATTTCCTATCAAAAATGAGTATTAATATTAAATTTGAATGGAAATATAGCTATATATTTATTATTTATTATTTATTATTAATAAGCTACAAAGCTGGTACATTATCTCTAATCCCGTTTGCTTTTGTCTCCATCATCTGCTTCTTTATTTGATATCTCCACGGAAATTACATAATTTCCATTTTAATAGAAAACCTTACAAATGAAAAAGAAAAAAAAAGCCAAAGAAAAAAGATTGAGTTTATTTGACATTCATTCAAACCAATCATAAATAAATTGCAAAAAATATAAAAACTAAACTGACCCGATGACTCTAGATTGCACATCAAATAAAGGGTTTTTCTTGATTTAATTCACAATTTGAAATATTCAATCTAATGAAAAAACTATAAATGTAGAAGATAATAAAAAGAAAAAGATGAATACTTTACTTGATAAAAAGAATATAATAATTAGATGAAGGGGAATGAGTTTATTTTACATTCACAACAAATCTTATATAAATTACAGAAATATTAAAATTCAAAATGTAGCTGTTTCTTCCAAATATACAACAAATGGAGGGTTCTTGATTACATGTACAATTTTTAATGTATTAAAAAATATTAATGTTGTCAATCGTGATTTATGAATCATCATTTCCAACGAATAGAGTTTTTTTTTTCTATTCTTTTTTCCTCTCTCAGCTAATTTACAAGTAAATTGGGGTCAGAATATTTCTAAATCCAATTAAATTGGTATTTTCCCATTGGCCATGGCTTAATTACCTTAGGTTTAACAGGGCATTTCTCAGGTTGCCTGACTATGTAAATTATATCTCCAGCTTTATTGTACATATCTTGGTTCCTATGCCATGTCCATAGAGCATGTGTCTCATTTTTCACCTGCAAATTATCAGCAAAGAATTAACATATCAGATTTCTGTAAACCATGAACAAAAAACTTAATGTTATGGCATGTCGCGGCAATAAGCCGATAACTAATGTTGCAAGAACTAGAACGTATAACATGACGATACGCCCTCAATCCTACTTCCCATATGAGAAAATTTACTATATTTTTTTTTTTTGGTTTACAGGCTAATTTGACAAGTTCTTGCGATCTTTGAATGGTCTATAGATTAGCAACAATAACATACACAGTGTATTCCCACAAATGGGGTCTCGGGAGGGTAGTATCTACGTAGTCCTTACGCCTAACTTGTGAAGGTACAGAGACTGTTTCCGGAAGACCCTCAATTCAATAGATTGACTTTCAAAACAATCTTGTGCTATAAAACGTTTTTTTAGAACCGAGAAATCTCTAAGGGTCAGTTGGCGCACAGTTTGAGACTCAATTGACCATGGTCCCGCTCCTCTATGGTAGAGTTCGAACTCGTGATATGCGCCTACCAAACATCACGAGTTGCGTTCTTACCACAGGCTTCTAGAAAACAATTATCTTAATCTTAGGGGTCGTTTGGTACGCGGACTAAATTATCCTGTGATTATAATCGCTAGACTAATTTATCCCACCTGGGAGAGATGGGATAAAATAATACCAAGTTTGATGTGTGAGGTATACCTAAAATTCTGTTTTCCTTGCTGCTTATAATCATTCAGTAGGAGTAGAATTGATAAATGTCATAATAAAATAAATAAATATTTACCTCTAGTATTCCATGGCCGAAGCTGCTTTCTCTGTATGCACTATAATCAGGTTGTTGATCCCAACAGAAGTTGCCAGCTGCTGGACCTGATGTAAAATTATAGGCACAGAATCCGCCCATAAATTTGTCCGGTGTGCTATCTGGTTTAGGACATTTCCCTGGCTCATCAGCATGTTCAATTGCCATCTTCTCGCGGTTTCCACCATCACCCACAGTTATATAGACTGGACCACATGGATCCAGTGCGTAGTTATAGACTCTGTTTGACCTTTCGTAGGCATGAACCTGTCGATTTCTTCAACTTATCAGTATTTGATACATAGATGTGCAATTTGAATGAAAAAGCATACATGAGCATTCATCTTTCTGCACAGCAAGCTACACATTTGGTCGGTCGGCCAAAAATAATTGCATTTGCTAGCCAATACAAAAAAAGTAGTATTTATGATGTATAAAATATGTTTTTTTTGGTGTGTGTTATACAATTATATACCAAAAATAGATATTTTGCCGCAATTATTTTTGATAGCGGCTATACTATGTAATTTTCCCAATTAGATTTATGTGTTCTAGGCTAATGATAATTAATCTTGTACTTACATGTCCATTGAAAACTAAATCGACACCATACTCGTACAGCAAATCTTCCATCGCTACCTTCATACATTCAGCTTCTCGATAGTGTGCCGTGTAAGTAGAGTACCAAGGTGGATGCCAAGTGGCAACCAGCCACGGAGTAACTCTCCTATCCACATTAGCCAAGTCCCTCTCCAACCACTTGTATTGATCATCTGTAATCAGAAGCTTAGTGAATCAGCTTACTAGATGGAGCAGAACGGCAAAGATATGAAAACGAAGGACACATTCCAGCCGATCGATGATTTGAGACAAATTTCCAAAGTCGATCGCAAGCATAACAAGGGAAATGAGAAGAGGATTGAAGGAAGGTTGAGAGTGGTTTTTACCTGACTTATTATAGGCGACATATCCACCGAGCATGATGAAGTGTATGCCACCCGCATTAAAAGAATAGTAAAAGGGGGACGATGATCCACTTTCTTTTGATGGGTATGCAAAGCGAGAACGATAGGCTGCAAATGTCTGATTTTCAGCTTGTTCTTCTATCTCATGGTTCCCCTCCACCACCATGATAGGAATTTTGGACACCAATGGCTGCATATATCTATAGCGACAATGTCAGAAAACAGAAGCACAAATTAAACTAGTGAAGTATACACGAGTTTCTGCTCTGACGGAAATCTAAAACTGGTCTTTAATGAATGATCAGGTGTTATGTCAGTTGAACCCTGAACTCTCAGTACAACAGTGGAACTATCAATTTTGTTCTAATGAATCACATTTTATTAATTTATTCGTGATGTGTGAATCAAAATTTTGAATGGGCAAAAGGAGTCAAGCTCTCACCTTCCCCAATAGTCCCACCGAGGCTGATAGGTCTCGTGTATCGGAGTGTCGTTAAATGAGCACGAATAGCAATCTGAACCAGTTCCGTTCGAGAGATACAAATTAGCATATGTGACATCTCCAACCAATAGAACAAGATCTGGATTGTTCTCCATCAAATGGCTAATAGTGGAAGTGGTATTGTACGTTAGACCGAGGTCCCCTACAATTGCTATTCTCTTCAGGTAGCTCTTTGGAGAAGAAATAGGCATGGCCTTGAAATGGTAGATAGTACTCATAGCTGGTATAGAAGGATCTCCACATCGATAATAGTACAATGTATTTGGTTTCAACCCTGCAGCAGGAAAAAATGCACCAGATGACTAAATCAAACATGAGAAATAAATTAGCTACATAGGAGACTTGCATTAGTTAATCCATTGTGATGGTCCAAACCCTCCCCCCCC
>ML435313.1:96036-227277 GCA_005239525.1 Nicotiana knightiana | reverse complement strand
CAAATCCTAAATTTTTACCATGGAAATTCTTTGTTTTTGCTTTAAAAGTGATGCAAAATAGTAGGGAATTAAAAGAAAAAGGTTTGGAATTGATTACCTATGAATTAGGGATGAAGATTGTTGAAGAAAACCCATTTTTAGGACTGGAACCTCGAAAAATTGGAGAAGGAAAAGGTCTGCCCATTTTTAATATATTTTCTGCCAGTTATTCTGCCTCGTTTCTCATTCCAAACAATCCCTAAACTCGATTTTTATGTGTCCAGTGGATTCTTGTGAAATTCTAATGAATTTAGGCTTTTGAATCACTCAATTTGGTCTTATAATGAAGGAGATATGTAGGTTTTAAGATTTGCAAATAGTGTAGGTTTTTAATACGCCGTCAGGGGCAAATTCGTAATTAACCTGAAAAATCTGGGCAACCTTGGTAAAATGGTCATAAAATCCTCATACGATGTGCAAATTCGATGATTCTTTTTGCTACGGGTCCGTAATTATGATACGGATCTAATACTTCATTCAAAACATAAATCGGAGCTCATTTATTCCATATGATATCATTTATATTTGAAGAAACGACGTTGAAGCATAAGAAAGAACGAGCGCAACACAACCCAAACCTATTTGAAACTCACCCGAGCCCTCGTGGCTCTAAATCAAATATGCACGCAAGTCTAAAAGCATCATACAAACTTTATCGTGTGATCAAATCATGAAAATAACATGTAAAACAACGAATTAAACCTCAAAACTCATTATTTTCCTGAAGAACACTTATAGTTCATAACTTTTCAACCGGATGTCCGATTCACGTCAAACGAACTCTGATTTTTACCAAATTTCACAGGCAAGGCCTAAATATCATAACAAATATGTACCGGGCTCCGGAACAAAAATACGGGCCCGATACCAATGATTTTAAATATTAATTCTTTTCTTTATTTCATAAATATTTCAACAAAACAGTTTCTTTCAAAAATTGATTTCTAAGGCTTGGGACCTCGGAATTCATTTCTGAGCATACGTCCGGGTCCCATATTTTACTGCGGACCTCCTGGGATCGTTGAAATACAGATCGGAGTCCGTTTACTCAAAATGTTGACTCAAGTCAACTAAAACCAAATTTTTAATTCTAAAAATTATTATTTCTTATATTTTCACATAAAAGCTTTCCGGTTTCACGCCCGGACTTCGCACAAAAATCGAGGTAGTTAAAATTAATATTTTTATGGCTAATAATTCTAGAACGGAGTCTAAATTCATAAAATGATCCCTTGGGTCATCACACCTGTACAAACTAGAAACAGAGTGAGACTGTTCAAAATACGAACAATAGGAGGAATACATACCTGCTTGACAATCAACTCATAGAAGATTTCCATCGCATTTAAAACACCTAGCAGACCGCTGATAATATTCAGTTGCTAATCTTCAACCGTTTTCTTAGGCTGGTTGCACTCCATCTTCACAACATTTAGAGTTCAATATCTACAGTATCTTCTCACACTTATTAGGAACTACAAAATAAATCTTGAAAAGAAGTTAACTAATAAAGAAAATAAAATAGAAAAGGAAAAAGAAAAGAAAAGAAAAAACTAAAACCTAATTCCTAAATTAGCACTGCAAACTATTTCAAACACTATTGATTGCCAATCCCCTGCAACAATGCCAAAACATGACGAGCGCAAAATCGTCGTATAAATTTAGGCTCGCTAGTCGAATATAGTATAATATAATATAGTATCCACACGGATTGGTGTCACGACCCAATTTATCCCTCCGAAATGTATAGTGGCGGCACCTAGTCTTTACGACCAGGTAAACTTATTATTGCGAAAAAATTAAAGACAACCCCACGATAAAAGATAAAACAACATGAATTTAAATAACAAGAGCAGTGCCACTCGGATCATATACAATAAAAATCTCCCAAAACTCGGAATATCATGAAACACAAGCTTCTAAAATCTATATGGCTCTATACAAAAATTGTCTCAAGAACACTAAAGAAAATCTCTAGACGAGAGAATAGAAGGGGACTCCGAGGATCTGCGGACGCGAGCAGAAGTACCTTGAAGTCTCCTAGGACTAGCAAGCGCGCACTAAATCCGAGGCTGATAGCTCGTACTTGGATCTGCACACGAAAAATATGTGTAGGAAAGAGCATGAGTACACCACAATGGTACTCAGTAAGTGCCAAGCCTAACCTCGGTCGAGTAGTGACGAGGTAAGGTCAGGGCCCTACCGGAGTAAATATAATGAATTAAGCAGTAAAAGATATAAATAAATTTTACGGTAAAACAGTTAAAGAAATTCTCAAAATGTAACAGTTAAGGGAGCCCTCGACTCAGAACAAGATAAACGCAACATGGAATCTCCCGGGATACTGTCCCGTAGTTCCGAAATGATTATGAAGTATAAGGAGATCTCTCGGAATACGTCCTTAGTCCCAAAATAAATATGCAATGTTGGAGGATCTCCCGGAATACGTCCGTAGTCCCAAAGTAAATATGCAAGACAAGGAGATCGATGTTTAGCTTAAAATATATATATTTGTATGTATATCGCCTCATATTTTACTTATGTTTCGTGGATTTTGGATGTTAAACGTGATGATTTATATTAATATGAAGTGTTTTTATATGTGGGAATGATCCGGGAGCAATTGGATGCGAGATGTGCGAAATTAGAGCCAAAATGGACGAAAACGGGCAAGGGTAGCAGTTGAGCGCCACAAGCAGCGCCTTGAGCTACCTGTGGCGCTGGAGGCAGTAAGCATAATTGAGGCAGCGTTGTGGCTGGCACCTGGCGCTGACCAGGGCGCCAGTGACGTGAAAATTTCATATTTCGCCCGAGACACGGTTATTTCGGCCCTAGACCTACCCAACACGTACAAAAGGAAAACTAAACTTATTTGTGAAGGGGAGACACCACTTTGGAGATAGAATACACACGAGAAACATTCGGAAGTGAAGAGATATCAGTTTCTTCATCTTTTCTTAGTAGTTTCAATTATTCAACACTTCTGAAATTGTTTGATAGTATCATGAGTGGCTAAAAAACTCATTGTTCTGGAATTGTGATTTAGCCATGAATATTGTTGTTTAACGTTAGTTTAACCTTGATTACAATTCACTAGTATATGATTGTTTCTTCAATTATGTGATTAATTGCATAATTGTCTGGCCAGCAGTTAGGTTCTATTTACTATTTATGCTATACTTGGGAAAGCCGTGTATAGATTAGAGAATAATTGAAGAGAGCGTGATCTTAACTCTTGGGGGGGGGGGAGGGGGAGATTTGTGGTTAGGATAAGAATATACCTAGTCACCGTGCTTAATTAAATATCGAATCTTAATGCGTTCTTAATATATTAATTTCATAGGAATATAGGCTTTAATCTATTTTGAATAGGCGAGTAGTACTTTGGGATAAGTCTATGAGAGCAATTATCGATTAATTAGCAATCATGAGTGAATTGTATGAAAGGGATAGTTAACTAGAATACAATATGATTGGTGAATCGATCACAGTCCTGGAATATTTATCTCTACTGAATACATAACAATCAACTTGTTACTTGATAATTTAGTCATTACTTAGGGTCGTAGTTTAATATAGTCATATTCTTGGATTTTTATTTTGGCTTGATTGAATAACAATTTTAGTGATTTAGTGAGTAGTTGATACAAGTCTCTATGGGTTCGACACTCGACTTATCATTTTATTACTTGTACGACCATGTGTACTTGCATGTGCGTTTGGGAGAAACAGACAATACATCGTCGAATTATACAGTTTAGACTAAACACAATCAAGGAAAATAGGGATTTACCTACACATATTGCACAAAATTGCAAATAGATAAATTAAACACGTAAGCATGCTTTCCTAATCTAACCTAAACAATTAAACATAGTCAAGGGAAGAGAAACATGTTATTTTTACAACAATAGCCCGTGTACGTACTCGTCACCTCACGTACACGGCACTCACACATCAAATAATACCAAAACATCCTAAGGGGAGTTCCCCACACAAGGTTAGGCAAGCCACTTACCTCGAACCACTCAAATCAACCAGATATCACACTCTTGCCACGAGTATCCAACTTCGGATGGCCCAAATCTAATCAAATCAATTGCATAATATTAAATAATACTACAAGTAACTACTTTAGCTAATGAATTCGAAGCTAAGGAATGAAAATAGGAAAAACACCTAAAAAGTCTCCCCGGGCCCACGACCCGAAATCGGGTGAAAGTTACCAATTTAGAACACCCATTAACTCACAAGAATGCTCGTCCAAAAATTATCAAATTCCGACGCCTAAGCCTGATCAAAATCCAAAAATTCGGTTGGGAAACTTTTCCCCCAATTTCCCACTTTTCACTCAAATTCCTTGACTAAATGAAGAAAATCACTATAGATTGATGAAATATAAACGAATTAGGGTTAGTAATCGTTACCCATTGACTTCCTCTTCAAAAACCTTACAAAAACGCCTTCTCCCGAGCTAAAAATTGAATTTGGGTGAAAATGAGAAATGGCCCTTGAATCTGCCCTCTTCAACCCAGTGATTTCCGCACCTGCGGACAAACTATCGCAGGCGTGAAGTCCACTCACTAGGGTTGGGGCCGCATCTGCGCTTTCGCTTCTGCGGACAACCAACCGCACCTGTGAGCCCAGCTGGTCAGGCCCAATTCCGCATATGCGAGCTCCCATCCGCACCTGCGGCCTCCCTTCCGCAGGTGCAAAACACCAGAACCACCAAAGACACCAGATTTTTCCTAAGTCCAAATTTCATTCCATTAAGCATCTAAACACACCTGAGGCCCCTGGACCTCAACCAAACATACCAACCAGTCCTATAACCCCATACGATCTTAGTTGAGCCTTCAAACCAAATCGAACAACATCAAAACATGAATTGAGCACATATTCAAGCCTAAGAACTTAGAAATTTTATGCCGAAACACATTAAACCTAGTCCGAAAGACCTTAAATTTCACACACAGGTCACAAATGACACTACGAACCTACATCCGCTTTCGGAATTCCATTCCGGGCTCGATATCAAAATTTTCACTACCGACCGAAATCGCCAAAAATTTAACTTTTACCAATTCAAGCCTAAATCTACTACATACCTCCCAAACATATTCCGGACGCGCTCCAAAATCCAAAATCACTCAATGGAGCTAACAGATTTGACGTAATTCCATTCTGGAACCCTCTTCACACCGTTCCGACTACGGTCCAATTTCTAAGACTTAAGCTCACATTTAGGGACTAAGTGTCTCAAAACACTCCGAAACTCAAAACCAATCACTCCGGTAAATCCCAATAGCAGAAATAAATGTGGAGAAAACAGTTATTAGGAGATCGGGGCTCTAACTCTCAAAACGACCGGTCGGGTCGTTACAATTGGAGTTAAACAATATTATCGTAATTTTTAGCTAGATTACTGTCCAAAATGATCAACAATTAAGGTTTATCTGACTAAAACTTAAATTAACTAAGATTCTAAACTATTGACTCGTGACAAACAACGCAAGTAGTAAGAAAATGAAGATATCAATGGGGAGAAGATATGGTTGATAAGATAGGTGCAAGATGTATGTTTGGGATTTAACTCTAGATAATTAACTTCTAATGTTCAAGCGAGTCTCTCGGATTCACTTGGTTATTAGTTGAATTATTTAGTAGAAACTACTCTCTCGATTAAGTCTCAACCTCAAAATATGAACCAATTTTAAATGCGTGAATATATGCAAGAATTCGTAGTGGATTGATCTTTAGGAGAACCTCTTTCGATTATCCTCCTAACATAGTTTATTCAACAAATCAACTAGCCTCTTTTGATTACTAAGATGAATAACGACTTCAACCAACTAAATATAAAGCAACAATTTCACAAGTTATGCCTCTCTCGATTACATTAACAAGTGAATAAAGATGCAACAATTAAAATATCCAAAACGATTCAATATATAAAACTAGAGTTAATTATCCACAAACAAATATCAATACACCAAATCCATCAAACCCTAAAGAGAACTACTCCATAGACATGGAGCAATTCATCACAATTAAGTGTAAAGTAAAGAAAAACATAAAACAATCCAAAACCTTGTCTTGAGTTGGGATTGAATGATGAATTCCTTGTGCTATTCCTTCTCCAACATCTCCTTAGCCTCCTTGGGTCTAAATTATGTCGAAAGTCTTCAAAATAGCGTTTTTCCGAGTATATATACCAAGTAGGGTCGGGCCCTACTACATACACCTTCGCCTACACGAAAAAGGACACTCTTCCCAGACAGGACGTGCGTTCCCGCATACTTGGAAGTGTGCCCGCGCACTCGACCGCGCACGTTTCACACTGTTTTGCCCCATATGCGAGGCCAGTGCGAGGCTCCACACTTTTCGTGAATCTTTTACCCTGTTATGTTGGGAATTTGATAAAACGTAAAATATAAAAGTTGTAGTTATTTGAATTAGATTTCCAACAATATACTGTGGACCCCAAACAGATTTCCAAACGAAAATTTATCTGCATTTTACTGGACATTGAGCATTATGCCTACTCGATTCGTCGTTCGTTCTTAACTATCATCAGTAAAAGAAAACAAATATTCTGAATAATTGTACTCTTGGTATACCAAATAGGATAATAGCTTCTTTTATTTGCAAAAGCAAAAAAAAAATTCATAAAAAAGGCTTGAAGATAAGCAAATAAGAATTAAGTCATAATAAAGACGAATTACAAACTCAATTCGACTTGTTTTCTCTACACATACATACTATTTCAAATCATATTCTTTCGATGCATATACTAATGAGAAAATGACTCGGGGGTCAACCGATACCATCTTATATTACAAATAAGCTTTCTTTTTTAGTCATCTCATTCTCGGTCCTTGGCGCTCTATTTAAAGAACAATGCATAACATGAGTCCAATCAGTCGAGATAATTATCGCACAAAGATTATGGTGTTCTTTAAAATTTAACAGTTGTAGCTATTACTATTCATTTGTATATATTCGAAATAGAATTTTCTTTGTTCTTTAACCAAACAGGAAGCCTGTTGAAATGAAAGTAATAAAAAAAAGATAATAAAATGTTAGACTAAAAATTTAAATACAGTAATTATCTGTAATTACATATAACGCATACATATGATCCAATTATGAACATCGCATAAAGACTTCATTTTTTATCAACTTGATATAAACCTTACAATATTCAAATTCACCAAAAATTCGTACTAATTGCTTTTAAAAAATGATGATATACTTCTAGAAAATGAATGAATTAAACAATAAGAACAATGTCACATAATATTTTCAAAGCTTCATAAATAAGAAAGAAGAGGAGAATTCAATGCACTATTGCTTCAAAGGAAAGATAATATATTAGAGATTGCACAACTTTTAGATGGATCTGCCTTGCTTTCTCATTCCTAGAAAGAAGAGTATATATACATGAGTTTAAGCTCATAATCTCTAAAATCTCACCTAAGAATATTCTAAGAATATCATATTCCTATAATATACATATAGTATTACATCTCTAACAAATATAGATACATAATATATGATTACTATATTTATAGTTTTACGCATTTATCAATTCAAGCTTGATTGTTCAATCTCAATTCAAAAATAAAATAAAATAAATAGTTTTCTAAAAACCTATTTTTTATAAAAGGTATGTGTAAATATTAAAACGCGATTTTGATTGTTTCCTTGTCAAAAAAGATTCATACGGTTATCTTTATTGTACACAAATAATGTTAGATACAGCAAAGCTTGTACCACTTTTATTATTTATTTTCCAAAAGAGTTATTATTTCAACTTAAAAGGAAGGTGTAAAATACAAAAGAAAAATTTAATAGATTATTTCTCCAAAAAGGATACCTACCAAAACTGAATTATATACAAAACTTTAATTAAAGATACCTAAAGTAATGTAAATTGTACACAAACGAAGTCAGATATAAAACTTGTACTATATAAAGAATACTTCATCAATATTTAATTAATTGACGTCCCTACCATAATTATAGGTTAACTAAATTATACTACACTATGTTATTTATTTTTGGAATTAAAATCCCTATGATTCTTTTAGAAAAAAAAGAAAACCTAGCATAAAATTATACACAAAAGTTTAATTAAAGATACCTACAGTAGTGTATATTGTACACAAATAAGGTCAGATATAAAGCTTGTACTAAATAAGCTACTCTATGTTATTTTTTTAGTCTATATTTCATAATATAATAGTTCTTATTAGTCAACTGACATCAAATATATTTCCCATCATAATTAAAAAAACATTTCTCATTCAAGTACTACTATAATTAATTATGTTTCCATATAATTCCAAATTATCATTGTTGTCTTAACATTGCCAAGTAACTTGATTTTAGCTTGCCGATTGGCTTAACCACATTACAAACTACCCAACTTTTAATATAATATAGATATAAATTCAATACCTAATAGTATTACATTGTCATGTAGCTTTTCATTAGCTTTTTTGAATTTAGTATTTATTTCTACCATACTCATTATAGATAAAAATTAAAAAGTGTTTCAGTAGTAACTTTGACTTTATGTCTATATTCCAAATATGTTTTTTCTTATCATATTTCAAAAAATAATCTCATCTCCAATTCAAAAAATTCTTATCAATCTATTTTCTAAATTGGACCGCATTTTCAAAAAAATTATGTTATGCTTTCAAGCTTAAGCTAACCGCACTCAATTCTACTAAAACGTACGTATAAAACATTCATTTCCCCGATTTATTACTACTAATACAACTATTTTACTGATTATTTAATTTTTTTTTCCTTAAAGTATAAATAATTTGAATAATTTTATTTAAGATCTTATTTTGTTGCTTGCATTATTTTATTTAAGATCTTATTTTGTTGCTTGCATTTTTTTTTTTTAAGTCAATAAATCTTTAATATCTTAAGTAAATTTTAGTTTTATTTTATATTGTAACTTACTCTAATTTATAAGTAGTCATAGGTTATCTAAATTTACGTCTTTCTATGTTTTTTTTTTCTATTATATTTTAATTAATTTATTTCCTCCAAATTTCTAGCTAATATAGAAGAAAATATATGATGGATCAATATATAGATATAAATATAGATATAGATACATATATACATATAAATATAAATATAAATATATAAATTAGATTTGTCTAATATCTATGTAGATCACAATTACCAGATAAATATATCCGTTAACTCTAAAGAAGATGGAGCCTGGGGATAGAAATCACGTGGCACTCAACTTTATTGACAGCTAGATCACATTATTGGATGCGAAAAGCGTAGTTATCGGTCTTCTTGTCTACATAATTGGTCGGAAAAAACTGGTATTAATCTTGCTTGTTTGATAATGTGCATAACTTCAGCCTTCAATGTGTTCTAACGTGATAACCAACTACACCATCTGCAGACAAATTCTTATGATTATTTGGTCTCTTTTCTTCACCTACAATATTTGTTAATTGTCGTCTAATATATATCTTAGCTAAGTCACAGAAAATGAGGGCATAGTGGTAAAAGCATGAAGAGATATGTATGCAGCAGTTACGTGAAAGGACCTTTTTTAACCAATGTTCATATTTTGACCCCATTAAGAAAATTTTTGCAAAAATAGCCCTAAGTCATATTTTAAAACATGCTCGCCAGAATTTTAAAGCACCCCACTAAAATTTTGAAGCACCAGAAATTTTGACGACCGAATTTTTTTTTGAAGCTCCATAATTTTAAAGCACCCCACTCGCATGCTGAAGTTATTCGCAAAAACGGGTACGGGTGCATTTTTTTTACAAAGCGGGTATAAGTTAAAACGTGGAACAAAAAGTGAGTACGGATACAAAAGCCCCGAAAAAAATCCTGGCGAGCGAACTTTAAAATAGGAACATCAAAGTAGAGTATCCTATTTCTATTATTCTCCTTTTTAAAGTTGGGGCCATTTTTTACATTATAAACACTGGCTATATTTCTATTAGCAGCTAAAAGTGGCTACCTGGTATAAGTTTTACTCCAATTACATAAGCAGCCCAATTCACATCCCATTTTAACTGAACTTTAATTCTTTCTTTTTCTGCTGGCAAATAAACTTTAAAAAATTTTACAAGAAAAAAAAGTTGGTCCGAACACCAACTCCATAAGGTTTCGCCGCTGCCGCCGCCCAAATCGTCGAGTTGCCTCTGCTTCAGCGGCGGTTATCGTCTTGTCGAAGATTCTCCAGTCCAGGTATACTTACATCTTTTGCTGCTTCATATTTTCCCCTCCTCTTCGAATAATATGCGAAGTTACTTGCTCAAATTGCGTTGCAACTCTGTTACCTGTAGGAAATTCTGTACTTTTGGCCGCTCCTTGAGCTTAAGGCTCGATTTTTTTTTAGCTTTTGATGCTCCTATTACTTTTATAGCTTAAGTTTTGTGCATTGACAGTGTAACATACTATTTATCTATTCATGTCACTTATTAGGTAAATTACCGGTCAATTTCATGAGAAACATTAATTGATAATTCAGTAAAAGTGGTAACTAACTTGCTATCACAAGTTAATATCCAATGATAATGTAAAAAAAAAAAAATCAAATATTGATATATATATATATATACATATATATATATATTTTTTTCTTTTCTTTTTCTTTCTATGATGGTGGTGTTGGTGTTAGCTTGCGCATACACAACTATTACACCCTTGTACCTGCCACCTCCAACCAACACACGTACCATGTAACTGCCGTACCACCAGCACTAGTATCAGGTAACTGTGCCACCAAGGTTCAGGTAGATAGAAAGAGAAGAACTAGTAGTTTTTTTGCCTCTGGCGGGATTTGAATGTGAGACCTCATTGGTTTTCTCTCACTTCATAGACCACTAGGCGTTGGGTTGGGTGCTATGACTTGTTGATGCATTGCAAGTAATGAATTTGAAGTTTGAGCTTTGAGATTAAGTCCTTTGTGTGTCCATGAACTATTGGGTCATTTCCTTCTATCCGTCCAATTTTATCTTACTTTTTTTTTCTTTTCCCGTGTGGAAAAAGAATAGAATTATTTGGTATTTTGTTACTAGGTTGTTGCTGGTTCTTCCAATTGAAAATTCTTAACATTCTTTGTGTTTCCTAGTTGCATCTCAGAAGCTACCATTTGTATGTTGTGCCGATTTATGGATGCATTTACGTGATTTATTACAAGTATATGTCAAAAAGACATCACCTTTATGCCCCGGGGCTTTGATCTAGTGATTAGAGTGCAACTTAGGCGCACGTCATAGGTTCGAACCTTGAGGCAGACAAAAGCCTGGTATTTAAGCGGATAATGATAGAGGAATCGACCCATTATCCACCGAATTTTGAACCGTGCACCACTGGTCCTCGGGATTTCTCAGCTATCAAAAAAGAAATAACAAGAAATAAGAAAAAGACATATTGTCGTTTATATTAATAATTTTTTTATTCTAACAAATAAAATTTGCAATTCAGTTCATCTGTAATACTCATCTTTTGCTGTTGAAGTTTAACTCTTTTTTTCTCTTTTCCCCCCAAATTAATGAATGCTGACAGATGAGAGTGAAAAAGCAGAAGCGGCATAGGAGAGCTGTGAGGTTTTACACAGCTTGTTTTGGGTTTAGAGAGCCATTTAAAGTCCTTTGTGATGGAACATTTGTGCATCATCTTGTTGCGAATCGCATAACACCTGCTGATACTGCATTGGCCAATATTCTTGGCGCCACAGTTAAACTTTTTACTACCAGGTTTATTTTCACCAGCTCCATTTGTCTCTTCTCGACTTGGCTTTACATGACTTAACTTTCTTTGCATTAATTTGGAGGACAAGCTAAATATGTTTTGCTTTAAAACTGTTTAGTCACTTCATAACGTCTTTGCTTGCAGATGTGTTCTTGCAGAGATGAAGAGCCTTGGTAGTTCCTATCGCGAATCACTGAATGCAGCTAATAATCTTATTATGGCGCGGTTAGCTATTTCTTCTCTTCTTCTTGCTTGCTCCTCTCAAAAGCAGGATGTGTTGCTTCAGTTATCAGGACATGCGTTTGAGTTATGCCACCTAGTCTGAATCTGACTGTATTGCAGATGTGACCATGAGAAGCGGAAAAGTGCTGTAGCTTGTATAACTGAAGTTATTGGGGAGAACAATTCTGAACACTTTTTTGTTGCTACTCAAGATGCTGAATTACGGAGAACTCTTCAAAAGGTATTTGAACTTAATTTTTTTCGTCGGAGATGGTATTGATGGTGTCCTATATTGCGATATGGACATTTCATGAAATTACAAAATGTGAACTGAAAAATCCCATAAGATCCTAGGAGAACATTTTATTATGTATATACCAACTGGCTTTTCTCCTGTTTTTTCTGACCTTTGTTTCCTCTTTTCCTGAACCGGGGTAGATACCTGGTGTGCCTGTAATTTATGCTCTTAGGAATGCATTATTTCTCGAACAACCATCGTCATATCAACGTCAGTTTGCCAAATCTGCCGAAGAAGAACGTCTTCATATGACTGACATGGAGTATAATATGCTTCGACTTAGGAAAAAGAGGAGATTGTCTGATGACGAACAAGGGGATTCTTCCGATGCACCAGAGGAAGAGGTAGACAACGTTTCACAGGTCCAGACTATCAAGACAAGTGTTAAGCATAGCGGAAATGATGTCAAGGATAAAGTTCGCTTCAAGAGAAAGAAAGCTAAGGTTAGGGTTCATAATAATGTTTTATTTTCCCTTGCACAGCTTAAAATCTAACTTGTTGCTTCTCTCGTTCTGTTGAAATATTGTTGTTTAAGACCATATTCTCCATTTTCATGTGAAACATTATACTTAACAACGTTTTATTAAAGCAGAATAACACTAAGATAATGCTGGTATATGTAGAAAGAAGCAACGGAGAAAGCCAACAAAAATAATACACTTATATTTCAGTCCTAAGGACACCATCAGTTCTTCCTTGAAAATACTAAGGTTCCTTCCCTCCATACCCCTTGCCATATGTACATGCAGGGATAGAATTCCAAATTGATTATTTCCTTTCTCAGGTCCTCTTCATTGTTCTTGGCATGGAGCACACTTCACCTCGAAGATGCACAATAACATTTTTAGTTGCTTGGTGATTTTTTTTTCCGGAAAATAAAGAATTTTATAAACCAAAATGTAAATATGTACAGCTCAAAGGTATAGAAGAAAACGTAAAATGGAGTTTGGCTAATGGAGTTCATGATATTTGTTTCATATATCATGTAGTAATTGAAATTTTTGGCCTGTCATTCCTCTAAGTTGACTGAGTCGACCATATTTACTACAGAAGATGGTATTTCATGAATGTTATTGTTGTAAAGCATGTTCAATTAAATGCGTCTCTGAATGACTATGGTTTATGCCTACAGGGTCCAAATCCACTCTCGGTCAAGAAGAAAAAGAAATCTGTGGATACAAATGTTACTACCTCAGGAAAGGTGAGATTCAGATTTTAGAACAATATTTTTATTATGACCTATAGTGAACTACGTAAAAGAAGAATTTTAAAATAAAATATACAGACGCACACAGGGCGGGCTGGTGGACAATCCGAGATGTAAAGCGTGCAGACATTCTTGAGGGTGTATAGGCAATTATTCCAAGATGCAATGCGTGACTAGAGTAAACACTCCACCTCCCAAAATGCTAGCTATGGGTGTTAAATGGGTGGGCCGGGCCGGGCCGGGCTGGGTAGGGAAAAAATCGAACCGTCCGGGTTCTGAACCGGGTCGGTTACGTGTTAGGGTTTACCGTGCTTAACGGGTTCGGGTCCGGGTTCGGGTCCATCCAGGTAAAAAATGAACCGTAAGGTGTTACGGGTCCAAGGGGCCGGGCCGGGCCGGGTTAGTGTTGTTATTATTATTATTATTTTTTTTTTTTGTATTTTGTATAACTATTGTAATTTATATTAATATAAAGTAAAAATATAAAGAATACAATGAAGATGGAAAAAAATTGCACTTATAAATTGCAAGTGCTACATTTATTTCAAAATTCAAACTTACAAATTGAAAGATTTACATTTAACAACAAGTAAATTAACGAAAAAAGATTAAATTCAAAGGTTTCGCATTGCCTTAGTAAGTTATTCATAATCAATATGAACTTCTTGGTCATCTTCTGGAGTGTTAAATTCAGATGGGTTACCATGTGTTAATATATCCCCAAGTTCCTCGTCTTCTGGGCTATCAACATCTTCACGTCCCTGATTTCTTCGTTCCGATCTAATCCAATCTCTGAGACATACTAAAACTTCCAAAGCATTGCTTCCCAATGAGTGACGGGTGTCTCCAAGTTGTTGTCTTGCTTGACTAAATGCACTCTCTGATGCAACAATTGAAATTGGCACATTCAGCACGTCCCGAGCCATAGCTGAAAGAACAGGAAATTGCTTTCCATTCTCATGCCACCATCCCAACGGTGAAAATTCCTTTGTGCGAGGCTCTTTTTGCTTTTGCAAGTAGAATTGAAGTTCATCAATGTTCCTGCTACTGGTTTGAGTGTTAGAAAATGTAGAAAAAATATTAAAACTATCAAGGCCCATCATCATCCATAGTAGTAGAAGTGGTACAATGCATGGTGGGATTAACATTGCGTACATTAAGAGCATCATCATCAAATATATTTGCATAATAATTATATAATTGTTGCAAATAATCATTTAGCTTGTTCATACAAACATATATATATCTGAGGTTTTAGTTGGTCCAATCTCCATATAAGTATATAAAGCATTGATTAATTGGTGACAATCAGATATCTTAATAGAAGGATTTAAAACAACACCAATTAAGCAAATCGGAGGAATTGGAAAGAAATATTTTTTGAATTTTGCTTGTATTTTTTCAACAACATCCTTATATTTTTCTTTCTTCTTAAATTCAGAGAGTAGAAAAGAAATTTCAGCTATATGCACTAAAGCCATAGTAACAGTAGGGTAATATGCTCCAGAAAACTCAACAGTAGCTGTATAAAATTTATGTAAAAATTTAACATCATTAATGGCCTCCCAAGTAGTAGTTGTTAACATACGGTTGGATCAGTACAATGCGCATTAGCAACTTCAGTTATTAACAATCTATATTTGTAGCAACATTTTAAAAATATATATGTATAATTCCATCTAGTAACAATTTCGTCTGGCATGAATCTGTGCTTAAGGTTATGCTCGGTACACTTATTCTTAAACTGCGTAATTCTAGATTGTCTATTATTTCCTTGAATAACATCAAATGCTCTTCTAACATGAGTAATCTCAGTTGAAAATAAATTAAAGCCACTTTTAACAATTAAATTATAAACATGACATGCACACCTAACATGAAAAATTTCGTCAAGTGGTGGTTGCAAATGCAGTTTTAATATTGAAATTGCGGCATTATTGTTAGAAGCATTATCAAAAGACATACACAATACTTTTTTCTTAAGATTATAAAATTCAACAACTTCGCAAAGAGTAGTACTTATAAACACAACAATATGACTATGATCTTCATCATATTTAAAAATGATAATACGTTTTTTCATACAATAATTATCATCTATCCAGTGACATGTAATTGTCAAATAATCATTTCCATTAACAACATGGCCAATACCAGAAGTTAGAGAAACTCTACCAGGAAGGTGGTCAAACAAATAACGCATGTATGTTTGATATTGTCCATGAAGTCTAAAGATATCAGATCTGCAAGTACTTCTAGGGATACCTTTAAATAAAGCATTATAAATCCTTTGAATATACATAATAAGTTATGATGAAGGAGCAAAAGAAAAAGGTAGACAGCCCAAAGCAATCATTTTTGCTAACTCCTCATGATCCTTCATTTTATCATATTTCACAAGTCCTCCAGTACTAGGGTTTAGAGTTCCTTGATTGTCATCTAAATCAGAGCCCCATTCTATAGGATGCTCAATTCTCATATGTCTACTAAGTGTCCCAGTCCCCCCTAATTGTCCTCCAGTCTTATGTTTAAAATCATCTTTACAAATTTTGCATCTAACTCTATCAGAATTCTCTATTTCGTCAAAAAATGCCCAAACCTTACTTCTTTTTCTCCGATTAGTGGTCGGGGCCACAAGTGGTCTACTACTAGCACCACGACCACCACCCGTGCTACCAGCTCCAACACTACTAGGTGTAAGTGGTGTCTCATCTTCAATTTCTAATTCATTATCTTCTATACAGAAATCTTCATGTAATTGTTCATAATCTATATTATTATCAGGTGATGTTTCAGAAACATATGTAGACTCATTTAAATTATTACCAAATGCTGAAGTACTACCTCTTTTTCTATTTCCCCGATTAGCAACCTTACTATAAACTCTTTTTGCAACATTAAACATATTGTAAAAATTTAACTACTAGCAAAAATTAAATATGCAAATAAAATAGTAAATAAGAGAAAGAGTTGGAGGGAGTGCACCGAATTCGGCAATAAATTGGGCACTTGATGATTACGCAACTCCAATGTTACCACGAAGAAACGTCAATTGTTCAAACTTCAAATAATAAATACTACGATAAATTAAATTCCAAAAAAAAAAAGAGCCAAATAGTTGATTGCACTTTAGGTGAAGATTGAAGAATGAGAGAATATGAGATTGAGAAATGAGAGATGAGTGAAGAAATGAAGAAGAGGGAGGGTGTATTTATAATTTTACAAATGGTTAAATTAGTAATTACATAAAGTGTTAATTTTAAAAAAAATGGCCCAAAAAAGGGCTAATTGTGCAAATCAGCCGTTGGGCAACAACTCCTTGGCCTAGATGACCGTTGCCAACGGTAACATTATAGAAAACATTAAAAAAAAGAAAAGAAAAAGAAACTAGCCGTTAACCGGTCTGGACCGGTCCGGTTAACCGGTTCTACAGTGATTCCGTTGATCGGGTTTGACCGGTCCGGTTAACCGGTTGAATAAATGTGAACGGCCCAACCCCCCTTACCCCATTAACCCAGCCCACCCGCCCCCCTATGTACCGGGCCGGTCTGGTTCTGGTTTCAACCGGTCTGGGCCGGTTCGTAAACGGGTTGACCCGGCCCGTTAAACACCCTTAATGCTGGCCCAACTAGACCTCAGGCCCCTAAGGTTGCCTCGAGGTGTTTAGAGGTTGTCTCATCCCGTTGCGAGTCCCAATGTTCTATTCTCAAATGTTGCTTATAACCTCTAGAAATTACTAGTGGTTTAGCTAAGAGCAATATACATAAGAAGCAAAATGTCCATATAGCCCCCCTCACCCAAAAAGTTCATGAAGTCCATATTCACCAACTGAAGTGTAATAATCTGTACTACTATTATCCTCCCCCCTCCCCCAATTTTCTTTTCCCTCTAGGTGAATGTGGAAATTCAAGTGCAGGTGCAGGAAAGCCAGAACAGGGATGGGACTGTGAGAAGTAGGAAGAAAAGGAAGAGGTCGAACAAGAGCAAAGATGATGTTGAAGGAAATGTTTAGTGGTACAAGGCATTCACCAGGAAATCTTTTGCTCTTGACTTGCTTTGCTATATCAGGTAAGTGATAATCTATAAAATTAGGAGTCCGAATGCTCTGATGCTGCATCATAATGTGAACATTTTTCGAGAGCACCATTTAACTGAAGGCATAGCTGCCACAAAATGCCAATACAATGTAGAAGTTGCGTAACTGCTTTACAGTTGATGGCTAGTTTTATGGGTCTACTGCTTTTCTTAGAACTTCCAAGAATTGACTGGTTGGTTTTGAATGGATCAACAGTTTCGGTTCTTTCTTGTGAATGTTGCGTCCTCAACTAATTACTTTTGTTGACCTATGCTAGGATCTTTACGAGTTTGGTTTGCATAAAATCACATCATCTGAATAAGGTAGTTATTAGAAGGAGAAACCTAATGTGTGCATGGTATTTGACCCTTTCGCTCAAGGAGGATACTTGACGATATGCTTGGGAAGAGGAGACTGATTCTTGGGAGGGAAAGTCCATCTTTTCCACTTAGAGCAGCAGTAATGGTGACTTTTAGTTTGGGGTTACTGTTTTTGGGATTGGCTAATCTGGTTTCAATAATCAATAATTACATTGCTATGCTTTCTTCTCCCTGTACTTTCTAGTTAGTGGATCCTTGCTCACCTTGCTTAATCACATGTGAATAATCCTAGATTTGTAATGTGAATCGAGTTTTCTTTTAATCAGAAATGGGAATCAATATTCTTTCTTTCACTGACGTTGGTGTTCGGGTAAGCTTGCCGTCACCTCAGACTATTCCACCGGTACCCGTTACCTCTCATCAACACAGGTACCTAGTAACTCTGCCTACCAAGGCTTAGGTAGATGGAAAGAAATCATCCTATGTTTTTTTTGTCTCCGTTGAGATTTGAACATGGTTCTCCTCCAACTTCATTGACTACCCATGGTGTTAAAATGTGCATCAGTTATATGCTTTGGTTGATTTTAGATCATACAGAATCTCAAATAAATCTGTCACTTTTGCAGGATATGAACATTGTATATCAACAACAAGAACTCTATTTATTTATCAAGGGAAGTGTCTGCCTGAGAGGTAGCAATTATCAGGAGAACACAATGGTCTATTGCTAATGTGATTCCATTTTGAGATGTCTTAGTTGATCAGCATTGGGTGGAACTTGTATGAATTTTGCCCTTACACTAACAGTTTTGTAACATGAAATTAGTGTCTGGGATTTGGTTGTTGTCTACCTTAGTATACTTCTGACTTATTAGTGCAAGTAACTTAATCCGATAATATAAAATATTTATCTATTGACAGTGCACAAAACTTAATACTATGATATTCTCTTCCATGATATTTTATACTAGACCAAACCATTGAAAAAAAATAAAGTATTTTCATAATAATGTGTGGAATTAAACATTAATCTGTCTTCAAATGCAAAAATGGCAAATTACGTCTTGGTCCGGTCCAAAGTTATGATGAGAATATAGCACAAAGAACGCCAAGGATTTGGGGGATCAATAAGATCTATCCCACTTTAATTAACAGTCTCGAATTTGAATTTCGAGAATGAAATTTTTTTGGTAAAGAGTATTTTTTCTTTAATGTGTTTTACATGACTGGAATCCGGATTAGTTGGGATTCCAAAGTAAGTACAAAACACCACCACCAACAGCACAATCCAGTAAAATTTCACCAGTGGGGTTTAAGGAGGGTAGAATGTACGCAAACATTACCCCTACCTCAGAAGGATAGTGAGAGTGTTTCCGGGAGACTCTTGGTTCAACGGAAAAGCCAATAATGTTAGAAAGAACAAACGAATAGATCCATAATAATAAAAGAAATCAGAAAAATAATAACATCGTAAATTAAAACACCGAGTGTGAGAAATAAAAAAGAGAAGGAATGTAGCACAAAGCAAAATTTTGTTGGCATGGATTTTCTTATTACTTAGGAAAAATTGTGGCCACATACTTGTTCTGTGAAAATACTAGTGATTAAGACGTGAACTATTATCATCATCCATTATAATTAGCATCATCATTATTATTACTATTATATTCATTATCAAAAACCCATTAAGAGTTGGCCAGTAAATAATAAACTTAATAAAGGTGGTCCTAATCTCATATTTTCAACTTATAATAATTTCCATTTTATAAAATTCGATAATATACTTGATGTTTTTTTTTAAATGTGTTCTTTCTGTTTTTCTGTGGAATGTAATTGATTGGTCGGTTTGATTAGGGCGGCTTTGCTGACTCAGGTTAGAAATTTACTAATGATTTGTGACGTAATTAGCTGATAATTAATGGTCTTGATAAGGTTTGGACGGCTTACTTATAGTAGGTATTATAGATTTTAATGGTTTTCATCCGTTGTCCGGTACCTGTATTGGGACCCGATTAAATCCCGATTCGTGCAGGGAAGTACCACATTGGGCGGTAAAGCGCTCCCTAACAAATGCGACTCCATACCCAAGGGTTTGAACCCGAGATTTCTAGTTAAGGATGTAGTAGTACTTACCACTCTACCACAATCCTTGTTGGTACATCACACAATATTGAATTACATGTAATCCAAAGTTTGTTAAATATAACCTGTACTTATTAGTGTTGGGCATTGAAGAGATGACATTGTAAGATAAAGCTGGGGCGGAAGTCTGAATACGAGTTTAATCGAATTCAATAATTTTTGTTCAAATAATGTATTTGTGTTAAAAAAATTATTAAATATGTACAAATAACAAATTTAGAACTCAATTTTTAATACTCCCTCCGGTCCACAATAAGTGATTTTTTGGCTCTTTTTTTATGGTCCAAAATAAGTGATTTTTTCAGATTCCAAGAATAAATTAATTAATATTTTTCCTACATTGCCTTTGGAGTAAATAATGTTGGAGTATGTGTTAGGGATGTTTATATGAAGAGATAGTAAAAGTTAATATGGTCAATTTCATTATTAATTAATGTTAAAAGGTGAATTTCTTAATCTGTGTGAGATCAACCAAAAAATCAATTATGCTGGACCGGAGGGAGTACTTGAAATCGTTATTTTAAAATTCAGAACTCATAAAATTAAAATTTTGACTCCGCCTTTAATATTAAGAACATCATTTTTCTTTAAATCTTGAATGTGTTTTCTTCCTCCATTTAAATTTTTTAGTTTATAATTTGTTGGGCTGTCTAAACGAAACTTGAAAGAACATGACAAGAAAATTAATTAAAGAAAGAAAATCACAGGGCTTAGATTTGCATGTGAGTAGTTTCTTCAAAGCCAATTGGTCATTTCATGTAATATTAATTAGTTTAAAATATTAGCAATCATTATTTATGTTACTAGCACATGGTTAAACTATTTATAACTACCTTGTAATTACTTATCCCTAATATAATAGTAATATTTTTGTCACAAGGGGTCCTTTGGTCTGGATTAGTTATCCCGAAATGGTTATTCCACCCTCTCATATGAATGTTACAATTTCGGAATAATTAATTCACGGATTAACTATATCGCAATGTTATCCCAACTAAATATAGGACAATATCATTTTGTTTACCTCAAAAATGATTTTAACAATTAAATTTGATTTGTGGTTCTAAAAATATGTGATTTATTTCAATACTAGTTAATAATCAAGAAATGATAAATGTGAGTAAGAAGAATGTGATAACCAAACCAGTTTTGCTAAAGGAGCGGGGGCCTCGAGCTTGATGGTTTCAGGGCCTCGAGGTTAGTTTTGTAACAATAAAGTATGAACAATAAATAAAGAACAATAAAGCTGAAGAATAACTTGAGCACAACAAACGAGAAAAACAAAGTGGAATATTCTATATCAATGAATCGTGTATCTTACAAGATGATTGGGGTCCCCTTTATATAGGAGGGGAGAACCCTAATATGATACATTTCTAATTATGATAAAGAATACTATTGGTACAACTGTATAACAGCCTAATACGAATTTGCACTATCTTTTACAAATCTTATCTGTCCAAACCACGTGTCCTTAGAAAATTCTCATTTTTTCTTGACTGTCATCGATTTTGCACTGCTTCGAGGTAGGCCGTGACGGGCCTTCGATGTGCTCTCTCGAGGTATGCATTCTGAGATTGGGCTTCGAACTTTACTTCGGGACCTTCCAAGCTCGGGCTTGACATAACATAGACTTCAAAAACGGACTCCTCCGATTTCGACCATATATACGTCTTAAATTTAATTTCAAAATTAATTATCTTTTGCCCCTAAACAAAGTTACTCATAAACTAGCTAACAACTCTGAAAAGACGTGTACCAACTCCATATCATTCTTCTTTTGAAATTGTGGCTGTGAATTCTCCCACATAAAGAAAACTGAGTTTTTAGCGTTTGACATTTGAGCTTTATTACGTTGCTTAGCGAAGCAGCATTTATATAAAAACTTTTTTTTGGTGTAAGTTGTGATACTTTTGACATTCAAAATAAAATTGTACGAATAAATAATCAGAGACGGATTCATGATTTTAAGGTTATGAATTCTGATCTTGCCATCGAACCCTAGTTCATTTTAGTTACTGAGTTCGCAGTTAAATATTTTTATATATTTAATAATTTTTCAATACAAATATAAAATTAAGCAAAATTTACTGGGTTCGACCAGACTCATAGCTGCGATATTACCTCCTTACTTCTATAAAGTTTTAAAATATAAAATATTCACCTCAAACTTCATTCTTACATTTAATTATACGAATTAGTCTCCCTTTACATGAAAGTAATTTTGCTCCATCATTGGGTTCGAACCGGAGAAATTTCTCAATAGGAAATGCGTTAATTGCTTTTTTAGTGATCTACGGAGACAAATTTAGATTAGTGGGGCCAATAAATATTTTTGGCAGAAATTAGAAAATAATCAGATTTACGAGTGGTAATTCAAAAATAGCTACAATTTCAAAAGTAATCAAAATTTAGTCACTTTTCATGTAAAGATAAATCTAAAAGAAAACACTGTTCAAAATCCGAAAAGTACTCCAACATAATATACTGGAATTCCAGTTTAATGTACTGGAGTTCTAGTATAATATACCGGTCCAGCATAATATGCTGGAAGTTCATACATAAATGCTCTAATCTCTAGTATATTATGCTGGAACTTTCCGCGTGTTGGAGTTCCAGCATATTATGCTGGAAGTTCATACATATGTGCATCGATCTCCAGTATATTATGCTGGAACGTTTCGTGTTGCAGCAAAATAGTAGCCATTTTCCAATAGCTTTGCAAATACTGATTATTTTTGAGTGACCGGTCCGAAAACTGGCTAGCCCGTTCTATTTTTACTTTTTTTTTTTGTCTCCACCGAGAAATACGTGTTTCTTATTTTATCATTTTAATACCTAAACATATATGCTAAACCGTAACATTTTATCCAAATAATAGTACAATCTTTTGAGCCAAAGAGAAAAAGTAGCTTAACTTTACACAGTTGCAAATGACTATATTTAGACTATGAGGGATGTTTTTGTTTTTTCTTAAATTTTTTTTTATTTAAAAAAGAAAAAGAAAAAGAAAAGAAAAGGAAAGCTATGCAATCATTATCTGATAACTATTTAATTTCAAATATATTTGCTTAGCTGCCCACATTCTCAGAATTATTTGAAGATTAGGTGAATAATTTGGGGTAGACCAGCTAATGAAATTGATATATGTTTAATTAAATAAATAATGAGATATTCTTTAAAAGATAAGAACAAGAAATAAAACCAGACAAGAATATATCTGCCAACTCCTTCCCCTCTGGTGCCTATTAATTTCCAGAACAGTATTTTTAATTACTTTCTCTACCAAAGAATGTTGATAATAATATCATTAACTAAATAATTTGTTTCAGAAATTACACTAATTAAGTAGTTACTTTTTTTTTGTTTTTGACTCATTTTATATGACAAAATTCTCATTTCAAGAATCAGATAATTTGTAGTATTTGATAATTATTTCTGTAGAATTATTAATTTTTTTAACAATCAGTCAATTACACTTACTATATAAATCCATGATATAAAAGTTTGAAACAAAAATTATAATTTGTGTTCTCGTTTTCCCACAATGATTGATAGTATTTTTACTTTGCGACTTATTTTACTGCTAAAATTTCACTTTTTTTTTTAAAAGTTGGTTTAAAGCTTAAGAAATTATTATCCAAAATCAAATGAAATTTTAGATGTGATGACCATCATACGTTGTAAATTGTACTCCGTTATTCTGTTTTAAACAAATAAAACTAATATTTTTACGTCATTTCGAACACATTTATCTCGCATTTCAGAAATATAAAAAAATGGATGCTCAATTCATGTCAAATTATGTCATTTTTTTTGGTTCATCTGGTCAACGATCTTTGCATCGGAGCTTCGGCTAATCCAAATTCGCATTCATAAAGTCCATTAAAGGGGAAGCGCTCTGTTATAATTTTTTTAATATTTAAATTTCAAACTCGAGATATCGTTAAATACGAAAGGATCCAATCCATCATGCCACAATCGTTGATGATTATCAAATTATGTCATTATTTTGTTGAAGATTTAACTTATGTAGCCGCTCAGCAAATCACTTATACTAAAAATAACCAGCAAATGTATAATGTAAGTATAACTTACATATAAAATATATATACAACCGTAAATAATCGATGTATAATTTATATATACCGACTAAAAAACTTTGTTATTCCCTCTGTTTCAGTTTATGTGAACCTATTTCCTTTTTGGTCTGTTCCAAAAAGAATGACCCCTTTCTAAATTTGGTAACAATTTAGCTTAAACTTACCGTTCTACTCTTAATGAGAAATTTTTATAACCACACAAATACTCTGAGCCCCTTTTTGATTTGTTTAGGAACACAAATTTCAAAAGTGTTCATTTTTTCTTAAACTACGTACCTAATCAAACAAATTTACATAAGTTGAAACGGTGGGATACTTATTAAATTATGTCATTATTTTATTTTTCACAAGGAGATGGAGTAAAAAAGAAAAAAAAGAAGCTTTTGGCACATTTTTCATTTATCAAATAATGACTTCTCCACTATAAAAACACACACACACACTTTCCTTTCTCAGTACCTAACTTGCTTTTCTTGGCAACCCTCAAAGAGAGAAAAAAAGAAAGAAAAGAAATTACCTTAGTGTGTGAGTGATAAAAAAATGGCAGAAAACAAAGAAGAAGATGTGAATCTTGGAGCAAACAAATACAGAGAAACACAACCTTTAGGAACAGCAGCACAAACAGAAAATAAGGATTATGTTGAACCACCACCAGCACCATTATTTGAACCTGGTGAATTATCATCTTGGTCATTTTACAGAGCTGGAATTGCAGAGTTTATGGCCACTTTCTTGTTTTTGTACATTACAATCTTGACTGTAATGGGACTTAAAAGGTCAGATAGTTTGTGTTCTTCTGTTGGTATTCAAGGTGTTGCTTGGGCTTTTGGTGGTATGATCTTTGCTCTTGTTTACTGTACTGCTGGTATCTCAGGTCAGTTACATTACTCTAAATTTTTTTTTTATAATTTTTTTGTGTATCATGTACTAAAGATGTAAACTTGTAACTTTTTCTTTAATTGTTGTTCCCTTCTTTATCTTAGTTTGCTGGTTAATTGCCTATGCTTCATCCTAATTTTGGCAATTTATGAATTCTTGAATACAATAAGTATTCGGTCTTTGTTTTTGTGGAAGGGAGCCTTGGCGTAAAGTTGTTTCCGTGAGACCTATAGGTCACGGATTAGAGCCGTGTAATCAACCGTTAATGCTTGCATCAGGGTATGTTACTTACGTCACATCCGCTTGGGTGTGACCCTTCCCTGGAACTTGTGTAAATCCAGGATGCTTTGTGCAGTGGGCTGCTGTCAGTCTTTGTTTTTGTGTATCATGTACTAAAAATGTGAACTTTTTTGTGTATCATGGGTATTTCTCTATGTAATTTTGTGACTGATTTTCGTTGTTCTTCTTTAGCTTAGTTTATTTTAGCTTGCGGGTATGCCTCATCCTATTTTTGACAACTAGTTTTATGAATTCTTGAATGTATATATGTATGTATGGGCGGAGCGAGAATTTTTATTAAGGGGTATCAAAACATAAAAAAGTAAATATATAAAGAAATTAAGGGGGTTCAATATATAATATATGTATATTTTAGAAAACTTTTTACCTAGTTAAGCAGTATAATTTTCCAGGCGACGGGGTGACACCCCTTCAGCTTTCTTTTCTTTGGTAGCTCATAAATGTAAATATTTGTGTATCATGTACCAAAAATGTAAATTTCTTGTTGTATATCAGGGGTTGGTCTCTATGTAATTTTGTGACTGATTTTCATTGTTTTCCCTTCTTTAGCTCATTGTATTTTATTTTGTTGGTTACTTCTTATGTTTCTTCCTGTTTTCGGAAACTAGTTTTGTGAATTCTTGAATATATACCCACAAATTTTCAGCTTTCTTTTATTTTGGAGCCAGAAGTTTTGGTTCTCTTCTTTTTTTTTCAACTCCCACCAAGAATGAAGTATATTTCTTCTTTGATATATGTGTTGCTTAAAGATCCAGCCTTTCTTCTGAGGTGATTCAAGATTTAGAGTAGGTGGGATTGCAAAAGGGTTGTCTATAATATATAGAGTTAAACTTCTATACAACTGAAAAATGTAAAAAGGTTTACATTATCAAGTCATCTGAAGGGGAGCCTTGGCGTAACTGATAAAGTTGCTGCCATGTGACTAGAAGGTCACGAGTTCGAGCCGTGTAAACAGCCTCTTGCAGAAATAACGATAGACCCTTTTAGTCCGGCCCTTCCACGCTTATAGCGGGAGTTTAGTGTACCGGGCTGCCCTTTATTATCAAGTCATCTAAATTAATTATATTTAATTGTCCATTATAAAACTGCTAATACAAGGCAGACAACCTATTACATTGATTACTTTTTTGCATATGTAGACACGATTCTAGTAGAAAGCAGTGGTTTTGGTTAAACCTGCATTTCTTTTTTAAAGTTTGTCATGTTTTTCACCCTTTTCTATTTTCTATATTTCAAGAACTGACTTTCTATTTTTGTACTGAAACAGGAGGGCACATTAATCCAGCTGTGACATTTGGTCTGTTCTTAGCAAGGAAACTTTCCTTAACAAGGGCAGTTTTCTACATGGTAATGCAATGCCTTGGTGCTATTTGTGGTGCTGGTGTTGTTAAAGGTTTCATGAAAGGACCATACCAAAGACTAGGTGGTGGTGCTAATGTGGTTAACCCTGGCTATACTAAAGGTGATGGACTTGGTGCTGAAATTATTGGTACCTTTGTTCTTGTTTACACTGTTTTCTCTGCTACTGATGCCAAGAGAAATGCCAGAGATTCACATGTTCCTGTAAGTGCTCTCTTGTCCTACCAATAACTTTACTTTTGTTTTTTTAGTTCATTTTTTTTTTTTTTTTCACTGATAATATGTTGGATCATCAGTAGCCGGGGGAGCCTTGGCGTAACTGGTAAAGTTGTTGTCATGTGACTAGGAGGTTGTGGATTCGAGCCGTAGAAATAGCCTCTTGCAGAAATGCAGGGTAAGGCTGTGTATAATAGACCCTTGTGGTCCGGCCTTTTCTCGGTCCCCGCGCATAGCGAGAGCTTAGTGCACCGGACTGCCCTTTTAATATGTTGGATCATTATACTGTCTGTAGTAAGTTGTAACTAGGAAGAGGAGACAATTTGGATGCAAATTCTGCAATGATTTCTCTTTTGTTTTCCTCTTTTTGAGATTTTGGTTGAGTAGAATGAGTGAACATCTTTGGTCTAAAGGGCAGTCTGGTGCACATGGCATCCCGCCTTCATGCAGGATCCGGGGAAGAGCCTCACCTCAAAGGAGTCCTTTGAGGTGATGTCGACAGCGTACCCTAATCCTAATCCAAGCATTAGTGGATGCTTCCATGACTCGAACTTGTGACCTATAGGTCACACAGAGACAACTTTACTATTTCTCCAAGGCTCCCCTTCCATGCCTTTGGTCTAGAAAAAGAATGCTCATACTAGCATGTGCTATTGAGGTTTGCTGAGAGCTTTAAAATAAGATAACAAATGCATAAAATTCCAACTTGTTTCGGATTGAGGCGTAGTTACTGTTGTTTGAAAAATAAAGAACTGCATTCCTAACTTTCATACTTTCTTACAGATTTTGGCACCTCTTCCTATTGGATTTGCTGTGTTCTTGGTTCATTTGGCCACCATCCCAATTACTGGAACTGGCATCAATCCTGCTAGGAGTCTTGGAGCTGCTATTATCTTCAACAAAAAACAGGCATGGGATGACCATGTAAGTCCTTCAACTTACACATGCATCTGTTGATCATATTTCATTTTTTTTAATAACCGAGAAATTCCCGAGTGCCAGCTGGCGCAAGGTTTGGAATTTAGTGGATAATGGGTATGCTACTTTACCCTTCTCCCACTTGAACATCAAGCTTATGTATGCGGCCAGATTCGTACTCGTGACATGAGCCTAACACGCACATCACGTGTTACGCTCTTACCACTCTTACCACTGAACCAAAGCCCCAATGGCTTTCATTTTTTTATATTGATAATAGGAGAAATTTTAGAGGGCTAGCTGGCGTACGGATCGAAACTCGGTGGATCAATGGGCCCTCCCTTCTACCCTTCTCCACTTAAAAACCAGGGTTTTGTCCAAAGTCTGGTTCGAATCATGACATGCGCCTAATTCATACATCACGTGTTGGACTCATACCACTGAACCAAAGCCCTCAAGGCTTTCACTTCTTTGTTTTCACAGCTAACAATGTGCTTCTTTTTCCTGATATTTTCAGTGGATTTTCTGGGTTGGACCATTCATTGGAGCTGCTCTTGCTGCAGTTTACCACCAGATTATTATCAGAGCCATTCCATTCAAGAGCAAGGCTTAAGATTCTTCTGCCATTTTCCTTTTCAAGATTCTGTATCCCATTTTCTTGTCTTTCTGGTGTCTGCTAATGTGTATTTTCTTCTATTCAGATGTCAATTTATGTGAATAAATTATCAAGTTGTATCTAAAAGCTTTGTCAATGAAGGGATTTCTATTTTATTCTTTTCCTTCTCTTCCCTCTAGAAATATTAATTTTATTCTATTGCATAATATTATGTGTCGAGAATAGGTTATACTTTATATTTAAAAAAAGTGAGATTGTGCAACAGTGTTCATCTAACTAGAAATGAATCGTAACGTAGAGTTGACATAAACACCTTTTTTGGTTAAAATTCTCTAATATAAGATCAGTTTTAAAGAGCTTAGCAAATTATATGCTCGGGAGGCTGGATCATGATAGATCACGATTCGGTCCCGTATTGTATCGAGCCTCAATATGAAGTTAGGTTGCTGGACCCTTAATTCGAGGACCGATCAAGGACGATGATATATCAAGATCGAGACTGAGCGAAACGGAGATCGAGTGGGATTCAGGTAAGGTAAGCCGAAATATCCGAGATCGAGCGAGGATCTCGGGGGAATCTCGGCACGTATCAAGTTAAAGCCGGATAAGCCAATCATGAGATTTCTCACTGTAGTTAGTATTGTACCATAAGTAAAACTCCTCTGCTATATAAAGGGGTTCTAATAATTTTGTAATCATCACGTTCACGCAGAACAAAATAATATATTACATTTTCTCTCTTAAGCTTTCATACTCTGTTGTTCAGTTCATACTTTTCAATAACGTACTCATTTGGTTTGAGGGCGACCTTGCTCGAAGGCCAAAGCCTGATATCATATTTGGATAAACAGTTGTATCTTATGTTAAATATGCACCAAGTTTCTTTCAACCAGTTAGTATTGTCTATATAAAACATTCCCTTTATTATGTTGTATAAATTTGCATCACATTTCGAGATATTCAGAAATTTTGATTCTGTATTATTTTAGGCTTACGTCCTCTCTTTTATCATTTTCAATCATACTATAGTCGCACCTTTGTATCGGTGTACAGAAAATGTAAAATTACTTATCCAAATTCCAAATAGTCGATCGAATTCACTGTAACATATTATATATTGTGCCCGCTATTTTAAATTAAGCGGTAATGAGTGGTGTTGCTCCCAAACGCAAGTATAGTGATCGTACAAGTAATATAGGATTGTAAGTCCAGATATCGTATCCACAAGAACTTGTGATTAACTATCAACTAAATTAAATCAAACAATTAATCTATTCAAGCGAATCCTAACGTATGAATATTTATCTAAAATTAATCTAGAGTAACAAATTAAGAGATTAAAAAAACAACGACAAGCTTAAAGACGAATTCAATGTGAGTGAATATTCTAGAGCTCTGAATTAGCTAACAATCCCGTTGAGTTTTCCACTTAAATCGCCTAATTAATTTATCTGGTTGATTGGTTGACAGAGTTAATATTGCTCGTAGCCTTCTCCCGAAGTACTACTCACCTATTCAAACTAATCTAATGCCTATAAAACTATGGAATTAGAATTAACAAGAACGCGTTAATAATTCCTGTATAGTAACCAAGCAAGGCGATTAAGTATATTCCTATCCTAACGGCAAATCTGCCCCCCACTCAGAGTTAAGATCTTGCTCAACTCAATCTTATATGCAATCTAGAATTCTCTCTCCCGAGTTCAATCCTAGATTAGTAGATAGTATTCAATTGGTGATCAAACAATCAAATAATTAAGCGCAAGATTGAATTAATAAACCAATATGATAAAATAATAAGAACAATTCAAGCTTCAAACTACAACGTTCATGCAACACCCAAAACTCTAGAACTAATAAACTATGAGATTAAAGGAAAAAAAGAGAAGAAAAATTAGTTAGAAGCCTCCAAGCGTGATGTTCTTGCCTCCGATCGCCAAACTCCTCTAAAAATGGTGTTTGGTGACTATTTATATGTGAAGGGAAAAGACCTAAATGAAATAATCAAATCTAAAACCTAATAGGAGACAAAATAGAATTTAAAAATCTGAAACCCGCTCGCTACAAGTCTCGCCTGGCGAGACAAAACGCACGCCTCCCCCTCGCGTCGCATGCTCTAACGCGAGCTTATTCCCTCGCGTCGCACAACTGTTGCTTCAATTAAATTTTGTTGCTAAGCCAAACTTTTGCACACGTTTTTGCTTCTTTCTTTTTCCAAAATCCTTTGCTAGACTCTAATATTGTTTTTCTTCTTTCACTTTATTTTTAATCATCAAATTATCAAATCATGACATCAAAATATTTTCCATCGTCAAATAATCACGAGTTATTTTTGTAGTGCATAAAATATATATAAAATTTCTACTTTGTTTCCAATTTCATCTTCAACGTATCTACACATAAAATAGATTCTTAAGCACAAATATAATATAGTTTAGCATTAAAGCCCCAAAATGTAAGATAAATAATAAACTAAAAATATGTAATTATAGCCAGAACATCACTACCCCACACTTAAACGTTGCTCGTCCTCGAGCAATCAAACTACACTTTATATAAACACGACCCTTTTAAACAATTCTCCTAAGTCATCACACCAACAACCTTTAAAATAAACTAAGCACAAGAGTGTAACATCTTCACCTCAAGATTTGACTCACAAGTACCATGCATTATTCACAACTCACTCACTTAGTCTAACATACAGGTTAATGACATTACCTTTCCTTCATGAATCAATTGCCCTCACACAACAAAAGAGAGTAGTTCTACACACAATAAAAATTTAAGAACAATTAGAAACTTAAGATAGAAAAAATTCACTCACTCTCAGAAATAATATTCATATGCCACAAAAGATGCGCCATAGGCTTGCCTGTAGTGTACTACTCTACTAATCAAGCTCATTCAGTCTAGGATCAAGTAGGACTTTAATTGGTTGTAATATTGGCTGCGGGTCGGGTAGGATACATTTGGATATAAAAGTGACTACACCTCCCTAAGCACTTTAATACATACACTTTAATAATTAAACCCCACACTTATGTCAAACCATAACTCCACCTTCACATCAATCTATATTAACTCCATACTACTTTAAGCAAAATTACATCAAGAGTCACCACTATCAAGGAATATTTTTCACAACAATACAACTATTTTTTTCCTTTCTTTCCTTTTCAATTCAAGTGACTTTTATTTTTTTTCAAAACAAGCACTTTTCTCCTTATTTCATTAGTTCCACTCAAAAGCTAACCAATACCCCACGCTTTAAATTTTACAAAGTTCATTATAATTCAAGTGCTCATGAGAGGTGAAAAAGTTCAAATAGATGGTTAATTCAAACAAATGGATAAGACTTGTAATGTGGTTGCCAAAGAAACAGGATTACAGGTTCAAAGGGGTTAACTACGTTATTGTGATGACCCAAAAGGTCATCTTGTGTTAATTTAGCAAAACCTGTATTCCGAGGCCCCGAAAGCCTCCGTTAATCTCACATCGATGTGCGTGCACATCCCGAGCGCGTAGCCAGGAAGTCTATATGTGGAAATGTGTTGAACAGTTGAATTTATAATAATTAATGGAATAAAGTTGATTTTAGTCAACATTTTTGGTAAACGGACCCGAACCCGGACCCATGATTTGACTGTCCCGAAAGGTCCGTAGGAAAATATGGGACCTGGGCGTATGCCCGGAATTGAATTCCGAGGTCCCAAGCCCGAGAAATGAATTTTTAAAGAAAATTATTTTCTGAAAATAAGAAAGACTTTTGAAAATGAACTTTGATGTGAAATCTGTGTTACCGAGTCCGTACATTGGTTCCGGAGCCCGGAACATGTTCAATATGTGTTATGTGTAAAATTTGGAAAGAAACGGACTTGGTTCGACGTGTTTCGGATCAAATTGGAGAATTTAAAAGTTTATGAAGTTTGAGAAAATTCTATGGATTTTTGAGTTTAATTCATTATTTTTGATGTTATTTTAGTGGTTTAATTACTCGAATAAGTTCGTAGGATGATTTTGAGGTCGTGTGTATATTTGGTTTTGAGCCCCGAGGTCTCGGGTGAGTTTCGGGTAGGTGTCGGGGTGCTAAACTTAGGAAAAATCTGGTGTAAATGGGCTGTTGCTGGTGTCTGATGCTTTGTTCTATGCGATCGCGTAGGGTTAGCTGCGATCGCATAGCTTTAAGTGAGGGGGAGGTCACTTTCTTCTATGCGATCACATAGAGTATAGGAGAGCTGGGGAGGGGGCTGGGTATTTTCCCTTCTGCGATCACATCAATCGGTCCGCGATCGCGTGGGTCCACGTCCGGTTTCTCTGCGATCGCAGCCTTCAATTCGTGATCGCGTAAGTCCAAGACCAGTACCCTCCACGATCGCAGGGCACATGTCGCGATCGCGGTAGCCAATTTCGCCCAGTTATTTAAATGCTCAAAAACAAAATACCCATTACAATATTTTGACATCTTTCACCATTTTCTTCTTCTCCACTCTTCTTGGGCGATTCTTGGGAGACTTTTCCTCCATAACTTCATAGGTAAGTATTCTTAGATCCGTCTTCTTTCATTTTCATCAACTATTATCAGATTCTAGGCCTAAAATCATGGGTTAAAGTGTAGAAATTGGGGGGTTTTGGGTAGAGTTAGGGCTTTTGAAATTTTGGGGAGTTCAACCTCGTTTAGGGGTCGGATTTTAAAACAAATTATATATTCGGGTTCGTGGGGGAATGGGTGATCGTATTTTGGTCCGAACCTCGAATTTGGACCAAGCGGGCCCGGGGTCGAATTTTGGTATTTTTGGAAGAATGATGGGAAATGCATATTTAAGCTTAGGGATTGGGATATTGAGTCATTATTGATATTTTTGAGTCGATTATGTCTAGATATTATCGTTTCGGAGTTGGATTCGAGAGGGAAAGCAGTGCTAGAGGCTTGATTTGGATTCTTGGAATCGAGGTAAGTGTTTGACCTAACCCTAGCTTGAGGGAATAGGTGTTGAGTCATATACTACGTGTTATTATCATGTTCAATGTATAAGTGAGGTGACGAGTACCTATACCTTGTTTTCAAGCATGCCCGTGAGTCATATCTTATGGTATATGTGTTTTTCTTCGATATCCACTGTATTATGAAGTAGCTTCTATTTTGGATATTATTCAATTGTTGGAAATACTGGGTTGTGAACACTGTTGATTAGTTGTTCGGCTGAGGATTATTTTGTACGTTCAGTGAGATTGGTTATAGCTGGGTCCCTTGCCGGGACGGTGATATTTCTGTTATTGTTCCCTTGCCGGGACGGTGATATTTATGTTATTGTTCCCTTGCCGGGATGTTGTAAATTATGGTTTGTATTGTGGATTTTCCTTGCCAAATTGTTGTTCTAGTTATTGTTGGGTGAGGAAGAGTGTAAAGCACGAAGGGTGATGCCGTGCCATGATTTATATTTAAAAGCACGAAGGTTAATGGCATGCCGATATTGTGATTTTAAACGCATGAAGGGTGATGCCGTGCCATGATATGAGAGATAATGCATGAAGGATAATGCCGTGCCATGATATTGTGAGGTAAAAGCACGAAGGGTGATGCCGTGCACTTGTTTTGGTGAGAATGAGAGTAAAGTACGAAAGGTGATGCCGTGCACTTGTTTTGGCGAGAATGAGAGTAAAGCATGAAGGGTGATGCCGTGCACTTGTTTGTTCTCTGTTTTATTCTGATACTAGACGGTTGCCATGTTCTGTTACTCAATAAGTGTTTTTCCCCTTTGTACCCTGGCATGTTCTTCCCGTATATGTACTTAACTGTTTACTTCCTGTTGTTATTTCTATTATATATTATTGAATTGCACAGGTGTTTATTATTTGTCGTGTCCTAGCCTCGTCACTACTTCGCCGAGGTTAGGCTCGGCACTTACTCAGTACATGGGGTCGGTTGTACTGATGCTACACCTGCACTTCTTTATGTTGTGCAGATTACGGTACCGGACCCGATGGACAGTGATCGAGGGAGTGTCCTTCAGTCCACAGGCGACACTGAGGTAGTCCTTCAGGCGTCCGCAGGCCTTGGCGTCACCTCCTCCCTCATTCCTTTTTATTTCTGTCTTCTCTTGTACTTCCGAGACAGTTGTATTGTTTTGTTCAGACTTTGTTTTTAGCAGAAATCTTAGACTGTTCGTGAGTTTGTGACACCAGTCTTGGGGGTATGTTTAAGGAAATTTTTGTACGAATTATTATTTAAGATGTTGAATTTCTTACCCTCCGCTTTCTCATATCTATTTGTTCTTATATGTCACTTTTAAAAATACTAAACAACAAATGAATAAATCGGAATAACTAGTAACGTTGACTTGTTTAGCGAGTTCAATGTTAGACGCCATCACGGCCTGAAGGTGGGATTTCAGGTCGTGACAAGTTGGTAGCAGAGCGCTAGGTTTCTTAGGTCTTACAATTCACGGACAAACTTCTAGAGTCTAAGGGATCGGTAAGGAGATGTCGGTACTTATCCCCCAGAGGCTGCAAGGTTAGGAATAACTTCACATTTCTTCTTCTCTGTCGTGCGGTTTGAATTCTAAATGCTAACTGATTTTCTATTCTATTCTCTCTCAGATGGCGATAACACGTGCTTCCTCATCTACTGATCAGCAGCCCGATCCTCCTGTTGCAGCTCCTGCGAGGGTCCGAGGCCGTGCTAGAGGCCGAGGCAGAGCTAGGGCTCAGCCCAGAGCAGCAGCACCAGCACCTGCGGAGGAACCAAGTGTAGACTTTGCCGTTGAGGTCCCTGTTCAGGCAGTTCCAGTTGGACCAGCTCAGGTCCCGGAGGGGTTCATTGCCACCCCGGTTCTTCAGGACGCTCTGGTCCGTTTAGTGGGCCTTATGGAGAGTGTGGCCCAGGCTGGTCTTCTTCTTACTGCACCAGCTGTCTCTCAGGCTGGGGGAGGGAGCCAGACTCCTGCTACCCGCACACCAGAGCAGCTAGCTCCTCAGTTCCAGACTCCAGCACCTCAGGCAGCTGGAGCAACCCAACCGGGTTTTTTGGCGCAGGCAATTGAGGGGGCAGCTATGTCTGCCGATGCTTTGTGGAGGTTGGATAGGTTCACCAAGCTATTTTCTACTACATTTACTGGTGCATCATCAGAGGATTCCCAGAATTTCTTGGACAATTGCTATGAGGTTCTTCGGAACATGGGCATTGTGGAGTCCAATGGAGTTGATTTTGCTACATTCCGTCTTTCTGGTACCGCCAAGACTTGGTGGAGAGACTATTGCTTGACGAGGCCAGCTGGGTCTGCACCATTGACTTGGGCTCAGTTCTCCAAGTTATTCTTGGAGAAGTTTCTACCAGTTACTCAGAGGGAGGGTCTTCGGAGGCAGTTTGAGCGCCTCCAGCAGGGATCTATGACTGTTACACATTATGAGACCAGGTTCATTACTTTGGCCCGACATGCTATCATGATACTCCCCACTGATCGTGAGAGGGTGAGGAGGTTTATTGAGGGTCTATCTCGGCCTATTAGACTCCATATGGTCAGAGAGACAGGTACTGATATTTCATTTCAGGAGGCGGCCAATTTGGCCAGGCGTATTGAGATGGTCTTATCACAGGGAAGTGGTCAGGGATATGACAAGAGACCTTGCTATTCCGGTCATTTCAGTGGTGCCTCATTTGGAGGCAGAGATTCATTGGCAGAGGTCATCCTCCTAGGCCATTCCAGTCGGCACTTCAGGTATCCCGCAGTGCACCATCAACTCCTATCAGTGCACCGCCGCTTCAGAGCTTCCAGGGTGGTTATTATGGTCGACAAGGAAAATTTCAGGGCCAACAGCCTCAGCAGCAGAGGACTTGTTACTCTTGTGGTGATCCAGGTCACATTTCTAGGTATTGCCCCCGAGCTTCTGGTAGCTCTCAGCATCAGGGTTCTCGTACTATGATTCCCGCACCAGGTGCACCCCCACCCCCTCAGCCAGCTAGAGGTGGAGGTCGAGGTTCCAGAGGTGGAGGTCAGACTCATAGAGGTGGAGGACAGGCCACGAGAGGTAGAGTTCAGCCCGCAATAGGTCGACCCAGAGATGTTCAGATCGGAGGGACTCCGCCCCGGTGCTATGCCATTCCTGCCAGGCCTGAGGTTGAGGCCTCTGATGCAGTTATTACAGGTATGGTTTCAGTTTGCAACAAAGATTCTTCGGTTTTATTTGATCTGGGATCTACTTTCTCCGATGTGTCTTTCATATTTTGCCCCTTATTTGAGTATGCCCCGTGATTCCTTGAGTACTGTTGTGCATGTGTCTACANCTCCAGTATTGTTTGTCAAGAAGAAATATGGCTCGATGAGGATGTGTATTGACTACCGGCAGTTGAATAAGGTTACTATTAAGAACAAGTATCCTTTGTTGAGGATTGATGATTTATTCGACCAGCTTCAGGGTGCTTCAGTGTTTTCCAAGATTGATTTGAGATCTGGTTACCATCAGCTGAGAATTAGGGCGTCTGATGTCCCTACTTTCACACTCGTTATGGGCATTATGAGTTCTTGGTGATGTCATTTGGGATGACCAATGCCCCCGCTGCTTTCATGGAGTTGATGCACCGAGTGCTCATGCCTTATTTGGACTCTTTTGTGATTGTTTTCATTGATGATATTTTGATTTACTCTCGTAGCCGAGAGGAGCATGAGCAACACCTTAGAGTCGTCCTCCATACTTTGAGGGATAGTCAGTTGTATGCAATATTTTCCAAGTGGGAGTTCTGGTTGAGTTCAGTTGCATTTCTATGCCATGTGGTATCGTCAGAGGGTGTTCAGGAGGATCCCAAGAAGATTTTAGCAGTCAGAGATTGGCCTAGACCCACCTCAGCTACAGAGATCAGGAGTTTCTTGGGCTTAGTAGGTTATTATCGCCGGTTTGTGGAGTGCTTTTCCTCCATTGCAGCCCCAATGACCAGGTTGACTCAGAAGAGTGCTCAGTTCAGGTGGTCTGATAAGTGTGAGCCGAGCTATCAGAAGCTCAAGACAGCCTTGACCACGGCACCAGTGTTAGTCCACAGGTTCAGGATCGTATACCGTGTATTGTGATGCTTCACGGGTTGGGCTTGGTGTAGTGTTGATGCATGATGGCAAGGTTATAGCCTATGCTTCTCGTCAGTTGAAGGTTCATGAGAAGATCTACCCAGTTCATGACTTGGAGTTAGCAGCTATTGTGCATGCATTGAAGATTTGGAGGCATTATTTGTATGGTATGCCATGCGAGGTGTTCACGAATCATAAGAGCTTACAGTATCTGTTTAAACAGAAGGAGTTGAACATGAGACAGAAGAGATGGTTAGAGTTGCTGAAGGATTATGACATTACCATTCTTTATCATCTCGGAAGGAAAATGTAGTGGCCGATGCTTTGAGCCGGAAGTCAGCCAGTATAGGTAGTCTTGCCTATTTATCAGTCGGAGAGCGACCTATTGCTTTGGATGTCCAAGCTTTAGCCAACCGATTTGTGAGATTGGAGGTTTCTGAGACTAGCAGTGTTTTGGCCCATACCATAGCCCGTTCTTCTTTGTATGAGCGTATTCGGGCCAAGCAGTATGATGATCGCCATTTATGTGTTCTTAGAGATAGAGTCAGGCACGGAGATACCAAGCAGGTTACAGTTGATGTTGAGGGAGTTTTGAGGATGCAGGATCGGATTTGTGTACCTGATGTGGATGATATTCGTGAGTTGATACTTCTGGAAGCCCATAGTTCCCGGTATTCTATTCATCCAGGTGCTGCAAAGACGTACCAAGACTTGCGACAACATTACTGGTGGAGAAGGATGAAGAAGGATATTGTAGCTTATGTAGATCGGTGTTTGAACTGTCAGCAGGTTAAGTACGAGCACCAGAGACCCGGTGGATTGATGCAGCAAATTCAGCTTCCCAAGTGGAAGTGGGAGCGAATCACATGGACTTTGTAGTTGGACTCCCACGGACTCGGAGGATGTTTGATGCAGTATGGGTAGTTGTGGATAGGCTGAGCAAGTCAGCGCACTTCATTCCAGTATCAGTTTCGTATTCAACAGAGAAGTTGGCAAGGATCTATATGAGAGAGATTGTTAGACTGCATGGTGTGCCCATATCCATTATATCAGACCGAGGCACTCATTTTACCTCCCATTTCTGTAGAGTATTTCAGCAAGAGTTGGGCACCCAGATTGATTTGAGCACAACATTTCATCCTCAGACGGACGGGCAGTCCGAGCGTACTATTCAGATTTTAGAGGATATGTTGCGAGCTTGTGTCATTGACTTTGGTGGTTCATGGGACCAGTTCTTGCCTTTAGCTGAGTTTGCCTACAATAACAGCTATCAGTCGAGCATTTAGATGGATCCGTATGAGGCGTTGTATGGTAGACGGTGTCGGTCTCCAGTCGGATGGTTTGAGCCGGGAGAGGCTAGATTGTTGGGGTCTGAGTTAGTCCAGGATGCCTTGGACAAGGTGAAGATCATTCAGGATAGACTTCGTACAGCTCAGTCCAGGCAGAAGAGTTATGCAGATCGCAAAGTTCGAGATTTGGCATTTATGATGGGCGACCGAGTATTTCTTCGGGTGTCGCCCATGAGGGTCGTGATGAGATTCGGAAAGAGGCGCAAGCTGAGCCCTAAGTACATTGGTCCATTTGAGATTCTAGACAAGGTAGGAGAGGTGTCCTACAGACTTGCCTTGCCACCTTGTTTGTCAGCCGTGCATCCGGTATTTCACGTGTCTATGCTCCGAAGGTATATTGGGGACCCATCTCATGTACTTGACTTCAGTGATGTCCAGTTGGACAAGGATTTGTCTTATGAGGAGGAGCCGGTAGCCATATTAGACCGGCAGGTGCGACAATTGAGATCGAAGAGTTATCCTTCGGTTCGTGTTCAGTGGAGAGGTCATCTTGTTGAGGCAGCTACTTGGGAGTCCTATCCCGATATGCGGAGCCATTATCCCCACCTTTTCCCCGATTCAGGTACTTTTCTATGTCCGTTCGAGGACGAACGATTGTTTTAGAGGTGGAGATTGTGATGACCCAAAAGGTCATCTTGTGTTAATTTAGAAAAAACTGTGTTCCGAGGCCCTGAAAGCCTCCCTTAATCTCACCTCGATGTGCGTGCACAGCCTGAGCGCGTAGCCGGGAAGTCTATATGTGAAAATGTGTTGAATAGTTGAAAATGGAATAAAGTTGACTTTGGTCAACATTATTGGTAAACGGACTCGGACCTGTGATTTGACGGTCCCGGAGGGTCTGTAGGAAAATATGGGACCTGGGCGTATGCCCGGAATCGAGTTCCGAGGTCCCAAGCCCGAGAAATGAATTTTTAAAGAAAATTATTTTCTGAAAATAAGAAAGACTTTTGAAAATGAACTTTGATGTGAAATCTGTGTTACCGAGCCCGTATATTGGTTCCGGAGCCCGGAACATGTTCAATATATGTTATGTGAGTTATCTGTAAAATTTGGAAAGAAACGGACTTGGTTTGACATGTTTCGGATCAAATTGGAGAATTTAGAAGTTTATGAAGTTTGAGAAAATTCTATGGATTTTTGAGTTTAATTCATTGTTTTTGATGTTATTTTAGTGGTTTAATTACTCGAATAAGTTCGTAGGATGATTTTGAGGTCATGTGTATATTTGATTTTGAGCCCCGAGGGCTCGGGTGAGTTTCGGGTAGGTGTCGGGGTGCTAAACTTAGGAAAAATCTAGTGTAAATGGGCTGTTGCTGGTGTCTGATGCTTTGTTCTATGCGACCACGTAGGGTTAGCTGCGATCGCATCAATCGGTCCACGATCGCGTGGGTCCACATCCGGTTTCTCTGCGACCGCAGCCTTCAATTCGCGATCGTGTAAGTCCAAGACCAGTACCCTCCGCGATCGCAGGGCACATGTCGCGATCACGGTAGCCAATTTCGCCCAGTTATTTAAATGCTCAAAAACAGAATACCCATTACAATATTTTGACATCTTTCACCATTTTCTTCTTCTCCACTCTTCTTGGGCGATTCTTGGGAGACTCTTCCTCCATAACTTCATAGGTAAGTGTTCTTAACTCCGTCTTCTTTCATTTTCATCAACTATTATCAGATTCTAGGCCTAAAATCATGGGTTAAAAGGGTAGAAATTAGGGGTTTTGGGTAGAGTTAGGGCTTTTGGAATTTTGGGGAGTTCAACCTCGTTTAGGGGTCGGATTTTAAAACAAATTGTATATTCGGGTTCGTGGGGGAATGGGTGGTCGGGTTTTGGTCCGAACCTCGAGTTTGGACCAAGCGGGCCCGGGATCGAATTTTGGTATTTTTGGAAGAATGATGGGAAATGCATATTTAGGCTTTGGGATTGGATTATTGAGTCATTATTGATATTGTTGAGTCGATCATGTCTAGATACTATCGTTTCGGAGTTTGATTCGAGAGGGAAAGCAGTGCTAGAGGCTTGATTTGGATTCTTTGAATCGAGGTAAGTGTTTGGCCTAACCCTAGCTTGAGGGAACAGGTGTTGAGTCATATGTGCTACGTGTTATTATCATGTTCAATGTATAGGTGAGTTGAAGAGTACCTATGCCTTGTTGTCAAGCATGCCCGTGAGTCATATCTTATGGTATATGTGTTTTTCTTCGATATCCATTGTATTATGAAGTGACTTCTATTTTGGAGATTATTCAATTGTTGGAAATACTGGGTTGTGAACACTGTTGATTAGTTGTTCGGTTGAGGATTATTTTGGTTATGTTGTACGTTCAGTGGGATTGGTTATAGCTGGGTCCCTTGCTGGAACAATGATATTTCTATTATTGTTCCCTTGCCGGGACAGTGATATTTCTGTTATTGTTCCCTTGCCGGGATGTTGTAGATTATGGTTTGTATTGTGGTTCTTCCTTGCCAAATTGTTGTTCTGGTTATTGTTGGGTGAGGAAGAGTGTAAAGCACGAAGGGTGATGCCGTGCCATGATTTATATTTAAAAGCACAAAGGTTAATGTCGTGCCGATATCGTGATTTTAAAAGCACGAAGGGTGATGCCGTTCCATGATATGAGAGATAATGCACGAAGGATAATGCCGTGCCATGATATTGTGAGGTAAAAGCACGAAGGGTGTTGCAGTGCACTTGTTTTAGTGAGAACGAGAGTAAAGTACGAAGGGTGATGCCGTGCACTTGTTTTGGCGAGAATGAGAGTAAAGCACGAAGGGTGATGCCGTGCACTTGTTTTGGCGAGAATGAGAGTAAAGCACGAAGGGTGATGCCGTGCACTTGTTTGTTCTCTACTGTTATCCTGATACTAGACGGTTGCCATGTTCTGTTACTCAATAAGTGTTTTTCCCCTTTGTACCTGTCATGTTCTTCCCGTATTTGTACTTAACTGTTTACTTCCTGCCATTATTTCTATTATATATTATTGAATTGCACATGTGTTTATTATTTATCGTGTCCTAGCCTCGTCACTACTTCGTCGAGGTTAGATCAACACTTGCTCAGTACATGGGGTCGGTTGTACTGATGCTACACCTGCACTTCTTTATGTTGTGCAGATTATGGTACCGGACACGGTGGACAGTGATCGAGGGAGTGTCCTTCAGTCCATAGGCGACACTAAGGTAGTCCTGCAGGCGTCCGCAGGCCTTGGCATCACTTCCTCTCTCATTCCTTTTTATTTCTGTCTTCTCTTGTACTTCCGAGACAGTTGTATTGTTTTGTTCAGACTTTGTTTTTAGCAAAAATCTTTAGACTGTTCGTGAGTTTGTGACACCAGTCTTGGGGGTATGTTTAAGGAAATTTTTGTACAAATTATTATTTAAGATGTTGAATTGCTTACCCTCCGCTTTCTCATATCTATTTGTTCTTATATGTCACTTTTAAAAATGCTAAATAGCAAAGGAATAAATCGGAATAACTAGTATTGTTGGCTTGTCTAGCGAGTTCAATGTTAGACGCCATCACGGCCTGAAGGTGGGATTTCGGGTCGTGACAGTTACATAACAATTAGGCGGGTAAACTATATATATCTGGTTCAACAAAGAAACGTCTATATCACTTTCAAGACTGAACATCACTACTATTCCGCTTTGCAAACACAGTGGACAAGTTCTAGACATCAAATGCAATGCACATAATAACACACAAACCTAACACACACATGACACATAACTCACTCAGGATTGGACTCATCAAGACTCTCTAGTCAAAGTAGTTAAGCATAGTTAAAATCATACAATTTCAGGTACTTATACAAGAGTCAAAACTGAGCCTAAGCATCACAATCAAAGTACTCACTATTCTCAAGGCATAACAAAGTCAAGATAAATTGCTCCAATTCAATTCACCTCATAGTGGATCCTACTCCTAAAAAAAAATTTAACTACACCCGGTTCAAATAAAACACTTGAAAAAAAACCGCGGCACGAAGAAAAATCAAGGGGGATTATTACACTACCTAACAAAAGAAAATCTTTTTCTATTTTTTCTTTCAACTTAAATCCCTCAAGAAACCTGTCGAATGCGATCCATCGTCGGGAGAAGTCCAATTTTTCTCCTTTTTTCGTTTCCGATTTTTTTATTTTTTTTACAAAAACTACTACACTCAGAACAAGTACCACAACTAAGCTAAGATAGCACAAAAAATCACCAAGATAATCTCCTCACCCCACACTTAAAATTGTGCAATGTCCTTAATGCACACTATAAATAACAAGAAGGTAAAAGAGACTCCTTGGTAGGCCAAAGGCCAAAGAATTAGCAGCTCACGGGATACTCAGACTTCTCCCAGGTATGATTCTTTGTGCGGGTACCTCACACTTAGTTCTCACTATCAAGCTCGCTTTCGCACTCTTCCAATGGATTTGTTTCATATGATTATCATCCTACAAAATCAAAACAAACACTACAAGGTCCAATGTGCTCCAACTCTAGAATCACTTCACTTTTGACATCCTCACTTTTTCACACTTCGTCAACCTTGACATCATTAATAATTTGGTCGAATAGTTGGAATTCCTCTTTCTGCTCCACAAGCTGGCCAGTACCTACAACAATTGATTGTTGGCATAAGACTCCTCAAACTTTTTATTCAATTGAGCATGCATATCATGGATATCTGAGCCATATTAGTCTATTTCTTGCCTGAGCTGAGTTCTTTCGTCTATCAGTTGTTCTGCCATATTTGACAAACCATTACGTAGAAACTCATGAGATTTTATCAGTTGGGATTTTTCCTCTAGCCAAGATTGGCTCATTATATCTGCTTCTTCAAAATTATCTTCTTATGGGACGCTCTCTTCCACCACTTCTTCCGCCTCGGCCTTCCTTCTCATGATTGCTGCACTAATTCTTTGTATAGCCTTTTGATTTTTATCTTGTTGCTCGGCTACTTGCCTTATCATGTCCATAATGTTGATACCTAATTTTTTTCTCATATTTTCCAAAAATACATATATACCTTCAAAATAGTGCATAAGCATCATCAAGTATTTTTCCATAATTTTCTATAATTTTTAATCAATTTATTCCTGCATTTTTACTATATAATAATTGTTAATTGCATCACAAGTAATTTATAATGATTTGTTATTTAATTTTCATCATCTATATCCATATTAAGGTTTAAATATTTTTGATATATTTATTATAATTATATTTGCATCCTAAGGCTAAAATTGTATATTTTGCAATAATAACCCATATATATGCATAATTACATTATTTATACAGAAAATGACTTTTTATATGTTTATAATGTTGAATAATTATTTTAAATCATTTTCATGCACAAATGACATTTTTTTACTATTAATTATTTTTGTATAAATTATTTTACTGATTTAATTGGGTATCTAAAATCTAGCCTTTTTTCTTAATTAATTTCAGACCTAACCCAATTACCCAGCCCAATTATACCAGCCCAATTACACCATCTCGATACTCTAATACCCAATACCCAAATACCCATTAACCCAATCCCTGAACCCGTTTAAAACCCGGCCCAACACTTTTAAATCAGGATCGTTGATTTCTAAAATCAACGGTCCATAATCATCCCACCCCTTTAACTAAACTAACCCACCGAAACCCTAATCACTTCCACCGCCCCGCCGTCACCAACCACTCTCATCTTCCTCCCCCTATCTTCTGAAACCTAGCGCCGCAATCCCCATCTCCCCTTTGATTCCAACCAAGAAATGGAATCACTCAGTGATTCCTTACCTTATCTGGCCCCCTTTCCTCACCGGCTACCCATTTTTGGTGTTACCTAATTTGCTTGCCTCAAATGGCAAGAAGATCCTGTAGAGATCGAACCCAGGCTGGTTCAAATCTCTAACCTACTGATTGTTTCCATCTATATTCATCAGCTTTTCTGTGTAAGTACGAATATCTTTCGTATCTTTCACTGATTCTTACTTAACCCTAAGGTTAGGGTTTTCAGATCTTTTCGTTTCTAACCAAAACTAGTTTTAACCTTATTTTTTTATGTTATTCCGTATAAATCTGCTTATTTTTTGTTAAATCTTTTTACTTACCCAATTTAGGGTTTCAAATCTTCTTAATCAGACCAGAACTGGTTCGGTTCTATGAATAACCCCGGTCTATGTTCACTTTAACAAAATATTTGATTCTTTACTTCTGTTTTTATCGATTTTGTGGCTTACCTAAAATTATGGTTTCGAACTTTTTATTTTAGGGCCAGATCTGTTTGATTATGTGTTCTGTGAATATGTTCCCGTCTACGTTCATCCTATAAAGCATGTGACTCTTGCCTTTTATCTCTGCTGATTTTATGGGTTTACCTAAATTTAGGGTTTGAAATCTTTTACTGAGATTTTTACTCTTTCCTTTCTTGTATGGTACAGATATTTTCCTTATTCTGTTCGATTTCCTTTGTTCTCATTATTTCTTTACCTTATTTTGCCTGGCATCTGACTGTTGATTGATTTTATATGATGCTTTCCTTATATTGAGTGGTATTCACCAGATTACTAGCTATTACGCCTGTTAATTGACTTAACTCTGACTTAAAGTGATTCTGAGTTTAACGTTTTTCCTTATTTGTGTATGTTTTATTTCTTCCCTTATCTGTCTGCCTAATCGAATACTATTTAAACCCTTTCCCCTCTTCCCTTTAGAGAGGACTCGAACTCTCATATTCTCACTAAAACCTAGTTCTTTTACTTTGATTCTGTGCTCATTGTTGCTGGTTTTGGCCGGCTGAAAGCCAAGGCCATGTGATTCTGGAACTTAACTGCTGTAGCATATTTACTTGTTTTCTTGCTTAACTGGTAATCCCTAATCCCTTTTCATTTCATTCTCCATGTTTTGTTAATCAGTGTTACTTGAACAACATGTCTTGAACCTTACTTTTAACACGATTCTACCTTTTATGCTCCTATGACTCTCTTCTAATCTTATGTTTAATAATGTTAGTTTAAGATTATATATTTTTGAATAATATGAATCCTCCTACAAGCTAGCTTAATGTTTAACTTGTTTCATGCACTATTTGCTGATCTTGCACCTGTTCTGAACTTAGCATCTTTATGATACCATTAGCTTGAAATTGGTTCATTAATCCTAACCCCACAGATTTCTAAGGTTACTTAACGTGTCCTGCCAAACTTTTTCAACCAAACTGTTTGCCTTAACATGCTTTTGTGATTAAGCAATGGTTGTACTAAATGTCAGCATGCTCACTTAGTATAATTAAGTCTCTTTGAAACTATGTACTTTGCAAACTTTGCTGTTTCTAAATGCAATTTTGTGTTCTAAACCTTGTTTCTTCTGAAATCAAACTGTTTTGAAATCTGCCCCTACTTCCTTTTTATATGCTGATTTTTAAAACCTCCACCCTTAGTCCCTTAGGTTCTCAACCACCCTAGTGTAAGCACTGCTCAGGGTCCACATGAGACTCTTGTGAACTCTGACACACTGGGAATTGGTTCCCAATCTCTTGTGAGCTATCTTCTGAATGTGTGGTTCTGGTGTGAGCATTGCCCTGGGTCCCCGAGGCCCTTGGGAACTTTGACACATCAAAAACCTGGTTCTAATATGCTATGGGTGAATCACTATGCTATGCCTCAAAGTTGTTATGGTTGTAAGGCTTGGTTCCCAGGTTTATTTGATCCTAATAAAGGCTCCCTATAGTATATCTTATTAATATTGTATAATTCATTTGCTATTTTGGTCTGTAATAACTTTGTAATAAACAGATTCTGGGGATATTTAGTAAAGTTGGAGGGTTTTCTTATTTCCTTTTGTTAAACTGGGTAGAAATCCTACCTATAGGGGTTTTGATAGTTGAATGATCCAGCCTCAACATCTGTCCATTGACAACTTTAAAAAGGTTGGGCAAGGGTTTTCATGAAATACGAGTAGGGACTATGAATGTAAAGGCATTGGATGGGTCACAAAGAGACACAATCGGGGAAACCAATTTATGCTTGCAGATGGGTCCCACTTGGTTCGATGTTGAATTTCAGGTGCTAGACTTATCCGCCTCCTACAATTTGCTGTTAGGACGACCTTGGATATATGCCGCTGGGGCTGTTGCATCCACTTTGCACCAGGATGTGAAATTTGAATGGAATCATCAAGAAGTAATCATTCATGGAGATGTGAGCAATCCCATTTATACCAATAAAATTGTTCCAGTCGTGGAAAATAGAAGGAAGTTGGGCGGAGAGACTTATCACCGCATCGAGCGCGTCAATGCAATTGAGAAAGATAAATGGTGGAGTAGCAAAATAGAAAGCATACTGACATGGTCGGGGTATGAATTCGGCAAAGGACTTGGGAAGAAACTCCAAGGCATTACCAAGCCAATATAGCTGAAACGTTATGGTACAAATTTTGGGCTTGGATATCTGTACACTTGGAAAGAATATGATGATTGGTCGCCACCATGGAGTGGTCCATATTACCCTCTTGAGAAACCAGTGCCGCATTTGAGCCAATACTTCCATCAGGCCGATATAATATGGGGATCCGAAGAAGAAGAAGTGTTGGCTGCGTTGAGGAATTTGTTTTTAGAAGATGATGATATGGATTGCTGTGTGATAGTTGAGGAGGAGGAGGAAGAAGGCCTTACCATTCAGACAGTGGAGAAGGGAGCATTTCTCAAGAACTGGACCGCTACACCATCAAGGCCCCGACGAGTCTCGGGGTAGCAAGGATGCTAGCATCGTTTATTTCTTGAGCACTTTGTTTTAAACAATATTTTCAGTATTTCATTTCGGAAAGCATTATTTGAGTTATTGAAAATCACTTTATTTGACATTTTAATATTTACCAATGGCTTGATGTTTTATTATTACTATCTTTCTTTCATATCTCTCTCTCTACAGCATTACCATTTCTTATCTTGATGAACCAACGACTGTGACATGTAATGAGACAACGTAACACAAGGATAGTGACTCAGAGGAAATAGAAGAATAAATTATCAAAGAAGTTGAGAATTTTGAGAACAAGCCCAAGTCTAACCTGGACGAAACCGATATAGTCAATTTGGGAGATTCTGAAACCATCAAAGAAACTCGCATAAGCATCCACTTGTCACCGTCAGAGAAGGAAGAATACACTCGTTTCCTGAAAGAATATTAGGATATTTTTGCATGGTCATACGGCGATATGACAGGGTTGAGCACATCCATAGTAGCTCACAAGCTACCTACAAACCCAATGTGTCTACCAGTGAAGCAGAAACTTAGAAAGTTCAAACTGGACATGAGCCTGAAAATCAAGGAAGAAGTCACCAAGACAGTTCATACCAGGGCAGCTGGTGCTGAAACGAATCTTTCCACATCAAGATGAAGCCAAAGGAAAATTTTCATCCAACTGGAAAGGTCCTTACATGGTTCAGAGAGTATTAACAGGAGGAGCGCTCATACTCGCATAAATGGATGGAGAAATCTGGCCAAAGCCTATCAATTCAGATGTAGTCAAAAGATACTATGTGTAAACTATTCATGTGATGTAAACTGAAATACGCTTGACCTGATTCCCATTTAAGAGGAGATACGTAGTCAACCCTGTGGGTTCGGTCACAATTCAATAAAATTTTCATTTTTCCCACAATCAGAAACTGGGGCAAGTTCAGCCAACAACAACATACCGAATAGCCAGAAGGTCACTCAGTTAACTGGGGAAGAATTTTGAGGAGGACCCTCAAAATTCTATGGCAAGGGAGGTCGCAATGTCTCTAATAATGTCGTGGTTACTGACTCATCTAACTGATTTCTAAATTGCATATTACTATGTGTTTGGAAACTATACACGCATGCTTTTCAAAAAAACTTTACTTTTTAGCCAAATGCTACCCACGGTGACTTAAACAGGACCTTCGGGCAAAGTGGAGCAGAGTAAGCAGACAAAGATACGAACCAACCTTCCCCACAAAACTCACAAATTTTCTTTGGATGCAAGAAAAGGTCATCATCATAGGAATCGTCTCAACAACACAACTGCTATACACAAGACATGTTGCCAGCTAAGAATACTTCACTTTTACTCTTACATTTGCATAAGGCTAAGCATTGCCTTCTCCTTGCATGAGGCTAAGCCTGCCTCCCCATTTTGCATAAGGCTAAGCATTGCCTTCTCTTTGCATGATACTAAGCCCTATATCAATCCTTGTATGAGGCTAAGCCCTGCCTCCCTATTTTGCATAAGGCTAAGCACTTCCTTCTCTTTGCATGAGACTAAGCCTTGTCTCAATCCTTGCATGAGACTAAGCCCTGCCTCAATCGTGCATGAGGCTAAGCCCTCCCTCCCTATTTTGCATAGTCTAAGCATTGCCATCTCCTTGCATGAGACTAAGCCCTGTCTCTATCCTTGCACGGGACTAAGCCCTGTCTCAATCCTTGCATAAGGCTAAGCCCTGCCTCCCTATTTGCATAAGGCTAAGCACTGCCTTCTCTTTGCATGAGACTAAGCCCTGTCTCAATCCTTGCATGAGGCTAAGCCTTGCCTCCCCATTTTGCATAAGGATAAGCACTGCCTTCTCTTTGCATGGGACTAAGCACTGTCCCGAATCTTGAACGAGACAACGTTGTCTCTCTTTGCATAAACACATATATTGCTCTATCCTAAGCCTTGCGTTATTATCTTCTCTCGGGCTAAGCTCTGCCCTTAACTTTATGCAAGACTAAGCTCTGTCTTGTTATCACCTTTAGCATCATGTCTCTGCACCTCATAGGCTGAAATATAGCCAACTTGTCCGAAGGCGTAATGGTCTGAAGGCATCATCCTCATAGCTGGAAGACATCATGCCATGGCCTGAGGATCTCTCAAAGCTTGCACATCATTATTCAAAGGCATCATGGTTCGGAGGCACCATTCTCATGGCCCGAGAACATCATTTCATGGCCTGCGAATCCCTTACCATACAATTCATGACCTGGGACATCATGGTCTAAGGAAGTCATCCTCACCGTCCAAAGGCAGTCTTCATGGTCCAAAAGGAATTTGCATCATGTCTAAATTTACGCAACAATTTATACATATGTGCTTGCGGTGTATTTTTGTAAATTTGCAGGTGGTCCGGAAAGTAATCGTTATCCCAACAGGAGCAATCCTTCTCCAATTCCCATCCACACCCTTCATAGTATTTCAAACATAACCGTTCATTATTCGTTACCTAGTCTCATTTACCCATAACCGTTTCAAACCCCAATTAACCCTACCCGGAACATTCTGTCCGTTCTTGCAACGACTCCATTTGTTTACTCCATCATTAGATCCAGAACTACACACGACCTGATTCCTGTAAACCAAGGGATATGTAGGCAGCTCAGAAGCTGGAGTGCGGCCTATATCTTCCAAATCACCCTATTTGATCAAAATTGGTCATCATGTCTTTACCCGACAACTCTTTCATCCTTCCCGGGTAAAGAGGGGCAGCTGTTGATACCCAATTTTCCCCTCATATTTCCAAATATACATATATACCTTCAAAATAGTGCATAAGCATCATCAAGTATTTTTCCATAATTTTTTTATAATTTTTAATCAATTTATTCCTGCATTTTTACTATATAAATAATTGTTAATTGTATCACAAGTAATTTTATAATGATTTGTTATTTAATTTTCATCATCTATATCCATATTAAGTTTTAAATATTTTTGATATATTTATTATAATTATATTTGCATCCTAAGGCTAAAATTGCATATTTTACAATAATAGCCCATATATGTTTATATAAATAAAATGACTTTTTATATGTTTATAATGTTGAGTAATTATTTTAAATCATTTTCATGCATAAATGACATTTTTTTTACTATTAATTATTTTTGTATAAATTATTTTACTGATTTAATTGGGTATTTAAAATCTAGCCCTTTTTCTTAATTAATTTCGGACCTAACCCAATTACCCCAGCCCAATTACACCAGCTCAATACCCTAATAACCAATACCCAAATACCCATTAACCCAATCCCTGTACCCGTTTAAAACCCGATCCAACACCTTTAAATCAGGACCGTTGATTTTTAAAATCAATGGTCCACAATCATCCCACCCCTTTCACTAACCTAACCCTAATCACTTCCACCGACCCGCCATCACCAAACAATCTCATCTTCCTCCCCCCTCTTTTGAAACCCTAGCGCCGCAATCCCCATCTCCCCTTTGATTCCAACCAAGAAATGGAATCACTCGGTGATTCCTTACCTTATCTGGCCCCCTTTCCTCACCGGCTACCCATTTTTGGTGTTACCTAATTTGCTTGCCTCAAATGGTAAGAAGATCCTGTAGAGATCGAACCCAGGCTGATTCAAATCTCTAACCTACTGATTGTTTCCATCTATATTCATCAGCTTTTCTGTGTAAGTACGAATATCTTTCGTATCTTTCACTGATTCTTACTTAACCCTAATAGAGGCTGGGTCTAGAACTATCCCAAATAGAGGTCCTAATACCTCCAAGGACATAGATAAGGGACGAGTAGTACACGCATAGGGAACGAGCTAGAATCAACTAGAACGCTTAAGTAACAACTTAAAGATAGTAATCGGGTATTAAGGAGATGATAGTTCGTGTGCTAAGTACTATGAGTAACACTCCGACTTGAGGGAGTTACAAAGTATTGCACGGGGTGATCCTATAGGCTAAAAAACTTAGGACCTCCCCTTCTTTATTCCTGTTTTAAAATAAATTGAGTACTTTATTTGTCCAAATTGCTTTCTTCCCCTTAGAATAATTTGCTTAATTTAAGTTCGGCCTGGACCCACCGTTGTGGATCTCGAGGGTGCCTAACACCTTCCCCTCGAGGTAACTTGAGACCTTACCCAATCTCTGGTGATGTAAACTGGTTATATGAGTTATCTGCTCTAGGTTCCCTAACGCACCTTAATCCCTTAGGTGGCGACTCTCTCAGTTCCAATTCCCTACCCTCTCAAAATAGGAGTTGTCCCAAAAATGTCGAAACCCGATTTCGCGAGAAAAAGGGGGCGCGACACATAATAGCCTTTTGATTTTTATTTTGTTGCTCGGCTACTCGCCTTATTATGTCCATAATACGAGCATCACGTTCCATATCCTCCACTTCATTGCTCCTATCAAACTCATAAACATTATTACAAATATTATAATAAGAGCTCTGAGACGGATAATAAGAACTAGGACAATAATCCCAGTGGCCACCTTGACAACCACAAATATTACAAAAATTCCACACATCATATTCAGATGCACAATTTCGTCACAAGCGTGGTCCTCCACAATATGGACAAGGATCGCCATAATAAGAATAATCAATATTCGACCAATTCTCATTCCAAGATGCCATGCCAACAAAGATAATAAAATATTAAATTAAGATAAAAATTAAAAAAAAACTTGAATAGACAAAAAGTACAAATCTAATCTCGTAGAATAGTTAATTTTTGAGTCCTGGCAATGGCACCAAAACTTGTTGCTCCCATACGCACACGCAAGTATACATGGCCGTACAAGTAATATAGTATTGTAAGTCCAGATATCGTACCCACATGGACTTGTGATTAACTATCAACTAAATTAAACCAAACAGTTAATCTATTCAAGCTAATCCTAACGTATGGATATTTAACTAAAATTAATCTAGAGTAACAAATTATGAGATTAAAGAAAACAACGATAAGCTTAAAGAAGAATTCAATGTGAGTGAATATTCTAGAGCTATGGGTTAGCTAACAATCCCGTTGAGTTTTCCACTTAATCGTCTAATTAATTTATCTGGTTTATTGATTGACTGTTAGTATTGCTCGTAGCCTTCTCCCAAAGTACTACTCGCCTATTCAAGCTAATCTAACACCTATATTCCTATGGAATTAGAATTAACAAGAACGAATTAATAATTCATGTATAGTAACCAAACAAGGCAATTAGGTATATTCCTATCCTAACCGCAACTTCGCCCCCCACTCAGAGTTAAGATCTTGCTCAACTCAATCTTATATACAATCTAGAATTCCGTCTCCCGAGTTCAATCCTAGATTAGTAGATAGTTTTCAATTGGTGATAAATCAATCAAATAATTAAACGTGAGATTGAATAAATAAACCAATATGATAAAATAATAAAAACAATTCAAGCTTCATGAAGTTATCTTTGGTTCAATGCCAACCATTACTTGAAAAGATTTTAGGAAGAATTCTATCATGGACAACAAGGTTCCTGTCCTATGCAGGGAGAATCCAGTTGATCAAAAGTGTCCTTTTCTCTATTCAGATATACTGGCCCCAGGTATTTGTTTTGCCAAAAAATTTGATTCATCTAATTGAGAAAGTATGCAGAACTTTCTTATGGACTGGGGGGGGGGGGATAGAAGACTCCAGGAAAGCTCTAGTGGCTTGGGACATCTTATGCAAGCCTAAAGCAGCTGATGGCTTGAACTTGCTGAACATAGAGGCTTGGAACAAAACTTCTATATGCAAACTACTGTGGAACTTGAATAAGAAGAAGGACAGGCTATGGGTGCAGTGGGTTAATATTACAAGAAGCAAAGTTCATTGTGGAGCACTGAGCCAGCACATGCTTACTGGATAATTTAGAAAATCTTTAAAGCTAAATTTTGTTTTGAGGAAGCTGGATATACATAAGTGGAAGTGGAGGAGACGAACAGTTTCTCAGTAAAAAACATGAATAGAAAACTGAGAGGTAACTATGATAAAGTAATATGGAGGAAACGGGTGCATAGTAGTTTGGGAGTACCAAAGTGGAACTTTGTACTCTTTTTAGCTGCACATAGAAGGCTGATGACTAAGGAAATATTGAGAGGATTGGGCTATGTGGAAGATGTTACATGCTCACTATGTAACAATGCAGAGGATTCAATTGATCACTTGTTCTTTACCTGCTCTTATACTTCGAAATTATGGGAAGCAATGATGAAATGGCAAGGTATCCAAAGACAACCAATAGAGTGGAGTAATGAAGTTGGCTGGGCAGTGAAACACTATAAAGGAAGAAGCACAAAAGCTGAACTATATAGGCTCATTCTTGCAGGAACGGTGTACTATATATGGCAAGAAAGAAATAGTAGGATTTTCAAAGGCTTTCAGAAATCAGAAGCTGTATTAATCAGAATTATTGCTCAAGCTGTGCATGGTCGAGGAGGAAGCATACAAATATTACAAGGAAGATTACTAGAGATGAATTACTATCCTACTTTGTAATGAATAAAGTAGAATCTGTAATTGTGTAGGTTGGCATAGAAGTATTAAGGAAGTGTAGTGAGCTAAAATCTGGGAATATGTCCAGATTAAGCACGAACCATGTAAATATTGCTTTAGAAATGAAATGAAATTAATTACCAAAAAAAAATAAAAAAAATTCAAGCTTCAAACTACAACGTTCATGCAACACCCAAAACTCTAGAACTAATAAACTATGAGATTAAAGGAAAAGAGAGAAGAAAAACTAGTTAGAAGACTCCTCCAAGCGTGGTGTTCTTGCCTCTAGTCGCCAAACTCTCCTAAAAATGGTGTTTAATGACTATTTATGTGTGCAGGGAAAAGACCTAAACGAAATAACCAAGTCCAAAATGAAATAGGAGACAAAATAGGCTTTAAAAATTTGGAACCCGCTCGCTACAAGCCTCACCTGGCGAGGCAAAACGCACGCCTCCCCCTCGTGTCGCATGCTCTAACGCGAGCTTATTCCCTCGCATCGTACAACTGTTGCTTCAGTTAAATTTTGTTGCTTAGCCAAACTTTTGCGATTCACGTTTTTGCTTCTTTCTTTTTCCAATATCCTTTGCTAGAAGCTAATATTGTTTTTCTTCTTTCACTTTATTTTTAATCATCAAATCATCAAATCATGACATCAAAATATTTCCCATCATCAAATAATCACGAGCCATTCTTGTAGTGTATAAAATACACATAAAATCTCTACTTTGCTCCCATTTTCATCTTCAACGTACCTACACATAAAATAGATTCAATTAAACGCAAATATAGTATAGTTTAGTATTAAAGTCCCAAAATTTAAGATAAGTAATGAAATAAAAATATGTAACTATAGCCAAAACATCAAGCATCTATTGGAATTAATTCCAAGAATCGTCAAACAATACGAAAGCAATAAAATAGTTGCCTAGCTTTTAGAAAGAGTAAATCATTAGATGTTAAACCCTTAAATTTCTTTCACTTCACTTCGTTTTACATTTGTTTTAAAATTCTTAGAAACTTATCCTTTCCAGATAATGTTTGACTCGAATCTAACCATTGTTAATATTGTATACGGTTAAAATTGGGCCCACCCGATTTTGCTATTTGATCGAGATCCGGAGGTTGCATCGAAGGATGGCTTTGTAACGGAACTACATCACCATGATAAGATACCGAGTCTAGAATCGAGGTATCTGTCAAGATTGAGGCTAGTAGCAATCGAAGCCAAATGGTACATACATGGAGTAAGATCGAAGATAGCATGATAACGGAAAGGCGAGATTTCTGTGATATGTCGAAGATCATGGCGAAAATCTCGGAACGGATCCAATCACGAACTGCGAACTTGCTAATCATGAGATTTTCTTCCGTAATTAGAATTATACTATAAATGGAATTCCTCTACTATATAAAGGAGAGTTCTAATAATTTGTAATAGATCATTCACAGACATCAAAGTAATATAATTCTCTCTTCTCGCTTATATTCTTGTTCATCAGCTCGTCATATTTTAATTATTCTTGCATCAACCAGTTCGAGGGTATCCAAACTCGAGGGCTGAGTTCCATTATAATATTGGTTTGCTATACTTTATAATTCAATTCTATTATTTCTCTTCGTATTTATCAATTGGTATTGAGTGTAATCACATATCCTTAAAACCACATTATAAGTTTAATTGTTATCCAATTTTAAGGGTAAAGAGTTTGGCTCCCACCGTGGGGGATAAGGATAATAGTGATTTCTTAATACTGGTTCCGATAACACACACTACTTTACGCTTGTTCTTGTAAGTGTTATTGTTTTCAGGATAAAATATGTCAAACTCACAAACAGTACCCACACATGGTGACGACGACCTCGTATTTTACGGGGAAACTGACAATATAGGCACCCAGGGACCGAGTTGCCTCAGGCTGACCTTGAGGGAGTACCAATTGCAAATACTGTCGACGTCAGTTCACATGTCGCTCTAAATGCAAATTTGGGCGCTGATCCCAAAGGTAGCATACGCAGGGAAGGTCGATCTAGTGGTCGAGGTACGCGGGGAGAATGAGATGGTGGAGTCAACCTCCAATTGATATTCGAGATGCTACAGTCTTCACAAGCCGCTATAGTAAAACTACAAAATCAACATCGTGCACCTAGTGGGGTCGAATCTGAGCCTCCACCAGAAGTTGTTCACATGACCGAACCTGTACTAGAGAGATCAAACGCCAATGAATTGGGGATTGACCTCGCCATTATGAAAATGCTCGAGGAAATAACTAAGCGAATTGAATCAGGAGAAAAAAAAATCGAGGAAAACGACAAAAAAGTGGAAACATACAACTCCCGGGTTGACCAAATACCGGAGGTACCACCAATTATGAAAGGTATGGACTCGAAGAAGTTTGTGCAGAAGACTTTCCCTCCAAGTACGGATCCGAATCCCATTCCGAAGAAATTTTGCATGACAGAAATCCCGAAGCACAATGGAAATACCGATCCTAATGAGCATGTCACCTCCTATACATGCGCAATAAAGGGGAGTGTCTTAGAAGACAATGAGATCGAATCTGTTCTACTGAAGAATTTTGGAGAAACTCTTTCGAAAGGGGAAATGACATGGTATCACAATCTTTCACCTAATTCCATCAATACATTCGCCATACCCGCGGATTCGTTCGTGAAGGCACACGCCCGAGCAATAAAGGTTGCGACTAGGAAGTCAGACCTCTTTAAAGTAAGACAGAAGGACAAAAAGATGTTAAGGGAATTTGTATCTCGGTTCCATATGGAACGCGTGGACCTACCCCCAGGCACGGATGATTGGCTGTTCAGGCCTTCAGCCAAGGGTTGAATGAACAGAGTTCGGTAGCATCACGACAACTGAAGCAGAATTTAATTGAATATCCAGTAGTGACCTGGGCCGATGTGCATAATCACCAGTCAAAGATCAGGGTCGAGGATGATCAACTGGGGACCCCTTCTGGTTCCGCCTATCCAAACAGGCCCGTTGGCATAATTCAAAGGGACATCGACAGAGAACCCCGATCGAATAGAGATCGGTATCAACCATACAACGCAGATCGTAGGAATAGAGGTTGAGGACGTAATCCCATTTGAAATGACTGAAGGAATGATCGAGGACAGAGTTCTCGAGGGATTATAAGCAAAAGTGGCTTAGATAAACATGCCAATCCCACAGAAGCACCACAATTATCAAAATACAACTTCAGCAGTGACGCATCAGGTATTGTGTCAGCCATTGGGAGAATCAAATATACTAGATGGCCCAGACCCCTATAGACCGATCCATCTAAAAGAAACCCCAACCAAATATGAAAATATCATGGTAGACATGGTCATAGAACCGAAGACTGCAGGTAACTAAGGGAGGATGTGGCCCATCTATTCTACGAGGGTCACCTTCAAGAATTTCTGAGCGACCGAGCTAAAAACCATTTCAGAGACAGGGATGCAAATAGGAAAAACAAGCAGGAAGAACCAAAACACGTGATTCACATGATCGTTGGTGGGGTCGATATTCCACAAATGCCCGTGTTCAAACGCACAAAAGTGTCAATCACCAGGGGAAAAATGAACTCGGGACTATGTTCCAGAAAGCACTTTATCATTCAATGATGAGGAGGCAGAAGGGATATCACAACCCCACAATGATGCTTTGGTAATCTCTATCCTTATGAAGAAAATTCAGGTAAACCGTGTTTTAATTGATCCAGGGAGCTCGGCCAAAATATTATTCGATCGAGGGTCGTGTAAACAGCTCGGCCTACAAGACCAAATCGTACCCGCAGCTCAGGTTCTCAATGGTTTCAACATGGAAAGTGAAGCAACAAAAGGTGAGATCATTTTACTAGTAAGCATGACTGGAACTATTCAAGAAACCAAGTTCCATGTGATCGAGGGCGATATGAGATACAACGCCCTGCTCGGAAGACCCTGGATTTACAATATGAGGGCAGTCCCTTCAACCCTTCACCAAATGATGAAATTCCTAACGCCAGATGGAGTAAAAATGGTGTATGAGGAACAACATGATGCCAAAGAAATGTTCGCGGTCGATGAGGTGATACCTATATCGTCAACAAAAGGATCGTAGCCCAAAGGAAAACAGGAAACTAAATAGCAACCACAACCACCAGCCTCGACTCAGTCGGAGAAGTAGGGAACGGACGAGGACGATGACTATTAGATCCCTCGATCATTCATAATCCTCGAGGATTCCGACGCTACTAAATCGACAGTCGAAAAGCTGGAGAAAGTTATACTGATCGAGTACCTTCCCGAGCGAAAGGTATATCTGGGCACGGGGTTAACCCTCGAGCTCAGGGAAAAAATTATTAAATTTCTTATCGATAATATGGATTATTTTTCTTGGTCCCACTTAGATATGACAGGGATCCCACCAGAGATCACTACACATCGATTGAGCTTGGATCCGAAGTTCCTACCGGTAAAACAAAAGAGAAGGCCCCAGTCCGAGGTAAAACATGCATTCATCAAGGACGAGGTAACCAAAATTCTCAAAATAGGATCCATTCGGGAAGTAAAGTATCCTGAATGGTTAGCAAACATAGGCGTAGTCCTTAAAAAGGGATCAAACTTAGAATGTGTGTAGACTATAAAGATTTAAACAAAGCATGTCCTAAAGACTCTTTCCCTCTGCCGAATATCGATCGCATGATTGATGCCACGGGTGACCACGAGATCCTTAGTTTAGTCGACGCCTACTCCGGGTACAATCAAATTCAAATAAACCCAGAGAATCAGGAAAAAACTTCGTTCATCACTAAATACAACACTTATTGTTATAATGTAATGCCGCTTGGGCTAAAAAAGGCTGGTTCTACTTACCAACGCCTAGTAAACCGGACGTTCGAAGAACTAATAGGTAAATCAATGGAGGTCTATACTGACAATATGCTAGTTAAGTCCCTGCGCACAGAGAACCATTTAACACATTTGCAGGAAACCTTCAATATACTAAGAAAAAACATGAAGCTCAATCTAGAGAAATGTGCATTCAGGGTCGATTGAGGAAAGTTACTAGGCTTTATGGTGTCGAATCGGGGGATCGAGATCAAACTCAATAAAATCAAGGCAATCGAAGACATCACAATCATGGACAGTGTTAAGGCCGTACAGATATTAACAGGGCGGATAGCTGCCCTAGGCTGGTTCATCTCGAGGTCTTCAGACATAAGTCACAGGTTTTTCTTACTGCTAAAAAAGAAGAATAATTTTTCTTGGACCCCGGAATGCAAACAAGCATTAGAAGAATTAAAGCGGTACCTCTCGAGTCCACCACTACTTCATACTCCGAAAGCGGACGAGCAACTCTACTTATACTTAGCAGTCTCGGAAGTCGCGGTAAGTGGGGTCCTAGTTCAAGAGGAGAAAGGTACGCAATATCCTATTTACTATGTTAGTCGAACTTTAGGTGAGGCCGAAACCCCGTACCCACACTTAGAAAAATTAGCACTTTCTCTAATAAGCGCCTCTAGGAAATTAAAACCATATTTTCAATGTCACCCAATTTGTGTGGTGACCACTTATCCTCTTCGCAATGTTTTGCATAAGCCCGAACTCTCGGACCGATTGGCCAAATGGGCCATCAAAATCAGTGGGTATGATATCGAATATCAAACCCGAACGACCATCAAGTCTCAAATCTTAGCGGACTTCATGGCCGCTTCACGCCAGCCCTCGTACCCGAGGTTGAAAAGGAACTGTTATTAAAAATGGGTACATCATCGGGGGTGTGGACCCTTTTCACAGGCAGAGCTTTGAACGTGAAAGGGTCCGGGCTAGGCATTATTTTGAAGCCGCCCACGGGAAATACAATTAGACAATCTGTCAAAACTTCTAAGTTGACTAACAATGAACCCGAGTATGAGGCCATGATTGCAGGTCTCGAGCTAGCTAAGAGTTTGGGAGCAGAGGTCGTCGAGGCCAAATGTGACTCCTTACTTGTGGTAAACCAAGTCAACAGAACCTTCGAGGTTCGAGAAGATCGAATGCAGAGGTACTTGGAAAAACTACAGGTGACACTAAATCGGTTTAAAGAATGGACCCTACATCATGTACCTCGAGAACAAAACAGTGAGGCCGATGCCCTTGAAAATTTGGGGTCATCGGTCGAAGACAACGAAATTATCTCGGGGACTGTCTTACAACTTTCAAAGTCAATGATCGAAGAAGGCCATGCTAAATTCCACTAGCCTAACGCCCTAACATGGGATTGGAGGAATAAATATATCGAATACCTAAAAAATGGGAAGCTTCCATCGGATCCTAAGAAGTAGAGGACTCTACGTACGAAAGCCGCACGATTCACATTGGCCGAAGATGGGACATTATATAGAAGGATGTTCGATGGACCATTGGCAATATGTTTGGGTCCCGGAGTCACTGACTACGTCCTACAGGAAGTTCACAAGGGCACTTGCGGAAACCATTCCGGTGCCGAATCATTGGTTCACAAAGTCATCAAAATAGGATACTACTGGGACAATATGGAAAAGGATACTAAGGAATTCGTTCGGAAGTGCGACAAGTGCCAAAGATATGCGCCAATGATCCACCAACCCGGAGAATAACTCCCTTCAGTCCTATCCCCATGGCCGTTCATGAAATGGGGAATGGATATCGTCGCCCCTCTACCATCGGCACCAGGTAAGGATAAATTCATTTTATTTATTGCTGACTATTTCTATAAGTTGGTTGAAGCACAGGCCTTCGAAAAAGTCAGAGAAAAAGAAGTTATAGACTTCATCTGGGACCACATTATATGCCGATTCGGGATGCCTTCCAAGATCGTATGCGATAATCGAATGCAATTCATCGGCAGCAAGATAACAAAGTTTCTCGAAGATAAAAAAATAAAAAGGATCTTGTCGACGCCATAGCATCCTAGTGGGAACGAACAGGCCGACTCGACATACTAGACCTCATTCAAAATCTGAAGAAAAGATTGAACGACGCTAAAGGATAATGGAGATAAATATTGCCTGAGGTCATCTGGGCATATCGAACAAAGTCAAAATTCAGTAGGGGAAACACCGTTCTCTCTAGTCTACGATGCCGAAGCTCTGATCCCGATCGAAGTCGGGGAACCAAGCACCATGTTTCAAAATGCAACAGAAGATTCAAATCACGAGGCTATGAATACAAGCCTCGAATTGTTAGATGAAAAACGGGAACTCTCCCTCGTTCGAATGGTTGCACATAAGCAACGGATCGAAAGGTACTGCAACCGAAGAGCCAATCTTCGATACTTTAAAACTGGGGACTTAGTTCTGAGAAAGGTCACCCTCAATACTCGAGATCCTAATGAAGAAAAACTTGGCCTGAATTGGGAATGACCGTATCAGGTCCTCGATATCGTCAGAAAGGATCCTACAAACTTGACTCGATGAATGACGAACAATTACCGAATAATTGGAACATATCACTCCTCAAACGGTATTATTTCTAAGGTATGACCTTCTCCATTTTCATTTATATTTTATATTAACCATCTGCAGGTGTTTGATCGAAGACCTCGAAGGATTCTCCAAGCAAGAAGCCCTTCGGTCTGAAATCATGCGTTGCACTCTTTTTTCCTTAGACTGATTTTTGTCCCAAGTGGGTTTTTCCGGCGAGGTTTTTAACGAGGAAACTATTGTTCGTGCTAACTTAGAGCAATTCAACAGAATCCGAGGCTTTTTACAATAAACCTCGAATACTGGGGGGCATCACCCTCAGATGATTACAAGGAAAATACTTTGTATCAACAGGGTCTCGATAGGTAAAATTTTGTAAAGGGCCAAACGGTCGAACGAACCGTGTCCATGTAGATTACTCGAGCCCTAATGGCAAAACACGTACGCATGTATAATCTATTGAAATAAGTGTTTTTCCTTACCATATGATCCATGCCTTAGAAAAAATTATACATTTTCAATTTCATACTTATGATTCATTGTAGAAATTGGCTTAAGGGCCGATCACAACTGAAGTTCATACAACTTACCCCATACTCGGGGACTGCCGCCCAAAAATCTACGTGATCGAATTATCAAACCTCAAGACCATAAGACCTTAAAAAGGCAATCCTCGATTTTATAGGCCAAGGCCAACCCACTCGGGGACTGGCACTTCGAATAAGTTCAAAGTATAATCGGGAAATAAGCCCAAGAGGCAGATCCCACGGCTACGACCAAACTAACACAGTTTGGAGATGTCCGAATTCTTTAATAAAAACATGCCTTCAAATACTTTTATAAACCGGTTAAAAAGGCTACCCTTGGAAAAATGACAAAAGGGTTTTGACAATGTCAACCCTCGAAAAACCCTAGGGGTATCGAATTATTCGAACCTTCGAACAATTTTATGCTGAACAATTTTGTGCTAAGGCATAACAAAGAAAAGGGTTTAGATAACATCAACCCTCGAAAAACTTAATGAGTACAAACTTATCTCGTGCTAAGGCATGAATTTTTTTTATGATTAACTTCTCAAGCCGACAAGGGAAAAAGTCATTCTTTTGAGGCCACATCGGCCCAGTTCAAGAGCCTAAGGGCCATTTTATTTTTTGAGTTCGAGAAATCATCCTCACTCAACTAAAACCTAAGGGTCATCCTACCTCAAGTTCGAGCAAGTACTTACTCGACTACAAAGACCACATTAGTCTAACTTCAATCAAGACACCTAAGCTTCGAATTTTCGAACAAAATTTTCACAAGGCATGACTGAATCAAAATTTTTACAAGGCATGAGTGAATCAAAATTTTCATAAGGTGTAAGCGAATCAAAATTTTCACAAGGCAGAAGTTGAGATAAAGACAAAAATAAAGGAAATGTCTTATATATATACAAATATATTTACAAAGGACCGATCGAGGTCCTGCACAAAAGAAAAAAGAAAAGAAAAAAACACTAAGGCTCCTAACTACTCTCAGGGGCAGCTTCTCAATGGGGTCCCCCCATTCTCGGACCTACTCTCGGTGCCCTCATCATCATCATCATTGTCATCATCTTCGGAAGAGGTCAGAGCTCTAGCATCAGCTTCATGCTCCTTAGCCTTTACTATCTCGTCGGTAAGATCGAAACCTCGAGTATAGATTTCCTCGAGGGTTTCCCTTCGAGATTGGCATTTGGTGAGTTCAGCAATCCAATGTGCTCGAGTTTGAGTAGCCTTGACAGCCTCTCCCGCTTGGACTTGAGAGACTTCAGCATCGACTCGGTAGACGCTCACGATCGCCTCTGCCTCGGTCCTTGCCTTTTCAGTTTCAGATTTGGCCTTTGCAAGTTCGGAATCCAGCCGAGCCTCGAGCTCCTCTATTTTCTTTGCCTGAGCCAAGCTTTTCTCCTTCAGGCCTTGAAGCTGACTCTCGGCCGATAACAATTGGGCTCGAGCAGTCTCTTTCTCTGCAGCTAGGCGGTCCATACTTGTTTTCCACCCCAAGGTCTCCACCTTCATCATGTTGACCTCTCACAGAACTTCTCAATCCTCTCGACCTTTTGCTGTAGCTGTGATATTGAAATATTAGCTTCCATTCCCGAATCAAGCCCATAAGCTTTTAAGAGTATCATTACCTGCTCGATCAGGTCGGTCTGATCCCTGTGAGCCTTAGTCAATTTGGCTAGGAGGTCCTTGATCACCTCATCGTTTTTCCTGCAGTGAAGTTTGAGGGCATTCCTTTCCTCTGAAAGCCCTTGGAGGTCGGCCTCACATTGGCTCAGCTTAGCTCGGGACTTGGAAAAAGCCTCGTGATGGAGTGCCAAAGGCTATATGAAAAAGAAAGGAAATTAGACAGAAGATGGAGGAATGTGACATTAACAAAACAAACAAGATTTACCCAATTCAGGACCTATTGAGCCTCATCTAAGAGGCTGGCCGTTTCACTCAGGTCAGAAGCATCACCGACAAAGCAATCTCGGAAGGGATCCTCCCCTCCGGGAGCTCCGTCTACCTCGGGGGTCCTCAAGGCTTGGGCATCCTGAATTGATTCTAGAAAAAGTAGGGAGAGTAGGTGAGTCCCCGATTACTATTGCCCCAAGTGAGTCACTTGGGGCGTTCTTTTCAAGTCGAGGGTTTTTTCGACCGGTCCCTCAGACATGCCCTCCATTTGTTCACTTCGGTGGGGCAACCTTGATTCTGACGACTTGAAGACTTTGCCCGTCCTTCTCCAAGACCCCCTCAGTTCGAGGCAGGACCTCATCAACCACCACCGACTCAACGACCTTTGGGGCCTCGATGGTTTTTTCACTCGGGCCACTAGTACAGAGCCATCGTCTTCTTCTTCCTCCCTTATCCGCTGAAGTACATCAGCAGGGAGGGCAACAGTGTCCGTCTTCGACTTATGAACAAATTTTTTCCTGGGCTTTGGGACCCTGGAGGTCGAGGTCCTCTTCCTCTTATTATCCTTCGCCGGTTTCGAAATCGGGGCCGGAGTCTCCTCCTTACCAGACGGGGGCATCATGACCGCATCTTTGCCCAGTCCTACACACGATAAAATAAATAAATACAAGAAGAATACCTTGATCAAATCATCAGTATATGAAAGAAGGGCTTACCATGATTCTTAGCCTCCCATCGGCCTTTTGATAAATCGCGCCAGCAACGCTCGGTGTACGTGGAGATCGAGGCCAGATTTATGAACCTAGATCTCGAGGTTGGGAATCACATGGGGCATCCAAGCAACCGCTACATCATGGAAACAACACTAATGAGAAAAAGCGGAGGAATGAAATAGTACATGGAAGCTAACCGTGAGGGAATACTTACGTTTCATGTTCCATTTCTCCGGAAATGGCATCTTCTCGGCATGAATGAGATTGTAAGTCTTCACTTGAACAAATCGGTCCATCCAGTCTCGATCCTTGTCCTCATGTATGCTCGTGAACAACATTTTGGTAGCCCAATGCTGGAGTTTTATTAATCTGCCTTGATAGAGACGAGGGCTATACAATCTGATGAGGTGATCGAGGGTGAAAGGGAACCCCTCGACTTTTCTCATGAAGAATCAGAGCAGAAGAACACTTCTCCAAAAGGAAGTATGGATTTGGCCTAGGGTTATTTGATATTGACGACAAAAATCGACAATGACAGGCTCGAGGGTGCCTAGTGTGAAGGGTAAGTGTAAACACTTAGAAACCCTTCCACTTGGGTAGTGATATCCTCTTCCGGGGTCGGGATCACCAGTTTCAGCTATTGATGTAGCCTCTTGTCGATACTACTAGTCTTCTCGCTACCTACTAGAAAAATCCCATCAATATAGATTGAATCGACGACTAGGATCTTAACATGTGACAGGAGACAGGAAAAAAGTCTCTTTTGTCCCCCCAGTTGCAGTCTTTCTTTACCTTCTCAAAGTATCCCTCGGTTATCGAGCATATATATATCTCGATAGTGGTTCATACCGACCAGGAACTGATGAAGCCTTATCAGTTTTGAAATCGGATTTTAACGCGCACTAATCACACCCAACTCTAGTCCTAAAAAGGATAAGCGGTCACTGCAAATATAATCCGGTCTAAAAGTCCGGAGTCGAATCCCATAAAGAACTAAGGTTTAGCTACAACTGTTGACTATCACTAAGAAGACAAGCTTGAACAATTCCTAAATTATAAATATTAAGATTCTTATATCTAATTAACTAATAGATTAAAGTAGTAGATTGACAACTAGAGATACTACGGGTTGGAGAAAAGATTAAGGAGATCTAGAGTTATGATTTCCCCATTATCAGCATCTTTCCTGCTATGTCTTCTATAATTTCGCCGAATTATTCTCTACCGATCTTGAGTACTTCGGTTGTCGTAGTTCTCTCTTGAGCAACTACCCCAATTTACTAGACATATTCTCTCGAACTATGCTAGCTGGCACTAATTCACCACTCACTATGATCGCACCAAGGTTTCGTTATCTCTTATCTCGCCTTTAAACCCTCCGTATTGACCTCTCACATACGTTAGGAGTGATGTTGTTCAACAATTACCTAAATGCGTACCCTCTCTTAAACCATACACACTAAATAGGTACAGTAAATTGATGGCCATTCAATCAACAACAAACATGTAGTTGAACAAGTAGAAAAATCTAATGGTTCAATTATATAAAAGCATAACGAGAATTTATCCTACAAAAGGTTCCATAAAAATCTTAGTTAACAAATTAGCTATTCATAGTCATGCTAACAATCATTATAATAATTGAAAGCATTAAAATATAGATTAAGGAAGAACAGAAGAGAAAAAAAAAGTCGAGTGATTTGTGCTTCCTAAGTATTCCGTAGCCTCTTGCCTCTCCAATAATGTCTCTCCTAAGAAATAGGTTTAGAACTCCTTTTTATACATGTTGGGGGCGTGTAGGGTTGAAACTACCAAGTACTAGTCAAAATAGGATGAAATCCGCCTTAGTAGTCTCGCTTGGCGCCTGTGGCCAATCAGGACGCCAAAATTTTCACTCTTCTGCCTTTGGCGTTTTGGTTGGTGCCTGGCACCAAACTCATACCCTCTCCAAATTCTTCCATTGTTACTTCACTTTGCATGCAAGCTTTCCAAATCACTTAAAATTGATTCCTACACATATAAACATCATTATTAAGCTTGAGTCAAAAATATTTACACCAAAGTTAACAATATTGAGGTATAATGCAAGGAAAATTACATGCGAAAATATGGATTTTTAGGCTAACATCACCACCCCACACTTAAGCTCTTGCTCGTCCTCGAGCAACCTAAAACCTTGCTAACCAAACAATGCACGCAAGACATCGTACAATGGAGGAACATTTGGCAATTCAACACATTAGACCTATGAACATGGTTGATATAAAAAATTAAGCCCTTGCATATGCATTCATACCTTTCCCAACTTTTACATGCCGAGATATTAATGACCAATGAAAATCACTCAAAAAACCTGCCCATAACCACCCAACTTCAAAGATCGACTCGTCGCCAATAAGCACTCTCAACTCGTGCACTCACCCAACAAGAGATGTTTAATAACACCACCTACCCGTCATGGAGTCATGTGCCTCACCAAAGAATAATAAGGTATTTTGTCCACAGATTCAAATATGCATTCGAATATAATTTAAACAAAGAACTGCTCACTCTCACAAAGAAATTCATGTGCATCTCATGGTTTTACCATATGCTTGCCCGTAGTGTATATCTCTACTAATCTAAGCTCGAAAAGTCTAAGATCAATTAGGTCTATACGGGTTGTAATGTAGGCTAAGGGACGGGTAGGATATATCTTGGGTATAGTGACTTACCCTCCTAAGCACTTTATTACACTACACTTAACTTTCCACTGCAAACTTTTCATGACTAATTCAAGCAATGCCACGAAACCATATAAAACTTGGCCCTTTTTCTTTAAGCACAACTCGGCATTCACTAGCCCGAATCCTAATGAATAGGAGGTGTCTTTTCTATATAATTTTTTTTCTATATACTTTTTTTTGATTTTCTTTTTCTTCAACACTCTCCGTAATTTTTTTAGGTTGCCCGGCCAATGATCTTCCAAAACATACATGCACCTTTTGGCCTTTCTATGGTTTCACTCAAAATCTATCCCAACTTGTTGATACCCAATTTTTTTCTATAATATTTTTAAATTCATATATACTTTCAAAACTATGCATTAACATCAATTGATATTTTTTCATAATTTCTATATTTTTAAATTAATTTATCCCAGTATTTTATTTATATAAATAATTACAAAATTGCATCACAAATGACTCTACAACATTTCATGACTTAATTTTGTTATTTATGGTCATATTAAGCTCGAGATATTTGCACAAATAGCCATATTTACATTTTAGGTTACAATTGCAATAACTTCGCAATTATAGCCCATGCGTACATTATTGCATTATTTTACTAGAAAATGTCTCATTGTATTTTTAAAATATTGAATAATTATTTTAAAACATTTCTATGCATAAAAATCATTTTTTATCATTTATTAACTATTTTTACAAATTATTTTATCAATTAAGTGGGTATTTAACAAATAGCCCTATTTAATTTCTTCAATTTTCTGACCTAACCCCTCAAACATTAGCCCAAACCCCTTTTAAATACCAGCCAAATTTCACCTTAAGCCCAATCTGCACCTACTCGACCCAAACCCCCATCAAATCGTGGCCATTGATCTTTTAGATCAACAATCCACAATAAACCTTACCATTTTAATTCACAACCAACCCTAACCCCCCCTCACTTTTCATTTTCCACCGTCCCAGTTTCCCTAACCTCTCCATTCTCTCTCAAGATCACCCTAACCCTAGTCGCCGTCACTGGTAAACCTCCCCTTTATGACTTTTCTATGCCTTCTCCGACCAGACCTGGTCTTCTACACGCTATGACTATTCGATTTATTGGATCCTTGAGAGGATCTCGAGGAACCCCAACTTGTTCGTGTTTGAAACTTTGTTTATCAACCTGTCTCAGGCCATTTTTCCGTCAGTGACTAGAACTTCTTCTTGTTTATTACGAATTTATGGGTTCTTGACCTATTCTCTCATCTCTATTACTTTTCTGAAAACCCTAGTCCATTATTGTCGATCCATCTCAGATCTGTATAGATCTGGGGTGATTCGAGCACTTTTACGTGTTTTCCTTTAAAAATGTCATGTTTAATTAACTATTCCTACTTTTTATCACTCTTCCTAAGCTAGGGTTCATCCCAAACTATTTTTAAAGATTTTTCTGAATTCTCAATGTTTAGGTATTTGTTTCTTCATCGTTTTGACTGATTTTCATACGGGTGTTCAAACCCTAGTCGGTTTTGTGATGTACTGGTTTTCTTCAACTTCTGTTTCGATATTTTGATACCAGTCGTATTACTTTGCCCTATTTTTTGGACATAAACATTGTTCCTTGTTAAATCCAATATTTTTGTGGTTTTGCTCTAATTAACCCCTGTTAGGGTTCGAACCTACTCTTTTCGGCTAAGTTCTATGTTTCTATGAGGTTTTACTTAGTCTAATTTCTATTTATGGAAGTTGAGTAATTCTTTCCGAAAATTAGTGTTATTTTGAAACTTTTGCTGATTGCTTTACTCCGTTAGAGATTCTTATGCATAAATCTTGTTTGTTTCCTTGTTTATGAATTTAATTGGTCCTCTATGCCTTAACTGATTGCCCGTATAATTTTGTCATTGTACTGATCCTTTATTTGGTATGATTGAGATTCTTGCCTTAATTAAAATCCCCTGTTATTACCATTTGACCAATTACCCCTAATTAGGGGAGGTCTATTCCGAACCCTTATGTGATTGGATTCTGTGACTCTATAATTTCCTTAATTGACTGAATGCTGATTCCTTTACCTTATTTATTCTACTCTTAAATTGCTATATATACACTCTTGTTTTTCCTCTCAACACACGAAAAATTAGTTCAGAATACACACACTCTCAAATTCCCTCTTCTTTAACTGCTACATGTGCTAACTGTTGGTCTAGCCGGCTGAAAGCCAAGGCTAGACAGTGGAACTCTACTTGCTTTACATTCTGCACTTTGCTTCCTTAACTGGTATGTCTCTAGTTCAATTCTGAAACTCAACTCTATGTGTTCCTTTATGTAAATCCATGCCTATTCCTGCACTAGTTTAATTGGCTATGTATTTAATTGTCTTCCGGTTTACTGCTTTACCCAATATGTTTAAGTTTTACCCTCTCCAGTTCAAGTGTTTAATCGAGCATGCCTAGATCTCATTTGTCTTGTTTTGCATGTTTGTTCAGTTCTCGTTACTCCCCTAAACTAGTATTCTTATGTTAGTGTCTTAGACTCCTAATGTATTTGATTGATCCTAATTGGTATGACTAATGCACCCCTGTCTTCAACATGACTATTCCCACGCTCTGTCTCTATGTCTTAATTTCCTGTTACCATAACTGACTTGTTAAGTCTCTGAATTAGTAAACTCCTAGTTGTTCTGTGCATTTTTTGTCCCATATGCTTCCCCCTTGTACCCTGTTCATGTGTTTCTAATGTGAGCTCTCTATGTTCCCAACCCCCTGACCCCCGTTTGTAAAGCTGTTTGTTAAATGGTTTTGAATCTGGGCATTCTATGATTGTGGGGTTGCTTGTTGAATCTTTGTTCTCCTCAGAATTGATTTCAAAACTGTTTTCCACCCTTAGTATTTTCTTAAAACTGTTTCTATTCTTGAAAACCTTTTCATTCCTAAAAGTTTTATCTCTACACTGTTTTACTAAGCTCTTTCAAACTATGTCAAGCACTCTCACTTCTACTCTTAGATTATTAAGTTCTGCCCCTCCAGTGTGTGTACTGCCCAGGAATCCATGAGATTCCTACGAACTCTGGCACACTGGGGCTGGCCCTTCCACACTGCACATAACCAATTCTCTATTTAAGGGGTCTCAGTGTGAGCATTGCTCGGGATCCCTGAGGTCCTTAGGGAACTTTGACACACCAGGACACCCTATTGGCTATGAGACTCTTTTGAAAGCCTGGTATTTCCAGGTTCACTTTGGGCCTATCTCAGGCTCCCTATAGTATAACTTTTATTTATTTATGTAATTCATTCAATTCTGACATGTAATAATAAGTTTTGTAAACAGATATTGGGGAAATTAGTAAAAGGGTAGGGATTCTTATACGATTTTGGTGGGGAAATTGGGTAGAGATCATGCTTTAGGTTTATACTATGCTTATTTGCAGTAAAAATCATGCCTTTAGACCTATATTATGTTACTTGCATTAGAGATCATGTTGTAGGACTGTTGTGTTATTTGCATTAGAAACCCTGCGTTAGGATAATTACCTTTACTGGTTTTGGATATTGGAAAACATGTTATAGCTCGGTACTTCATTATCACGAAATTCTGCTTCTGCATAAGTCACAATCACCTAGAAATCCTGTCGTTAGGCTACTGCTGTAATCCTGCCTAATAAAAATGACCATTCTCTATGTGCATTAGAAGTCCTGTTTTAGGACTGCATTTGCATTTGCTTTAAATCATGTCGCCTAGATAAATAACTGTCTTGTTTATAAAGATGCTTACAAGAACTACCCCAACGCCGAGACACCATGTTATAGGATAAAATATGCATGAAATCAACTTTTGTATTTCAGCACCTAGACAAGCATGCTTATAGGATGTATTAAAACCCAACTGTTTGTTTTCCTTTAGTCAATTTCCAGAATTCTATTTTCATCTTAGACAACATGTTTAAAGGGTATTACAAATCCACGCCTAGGAAAGCCTTAGGTAATTGAGGTCCTATAAAGGTGTAAAATTGTGCTCTGTTTATTTGTGAACTGCCCAGGTTCGACAGGTTCTAAAATCAGTAGGCAAACTGATTAGGTTTACGCCACTTCGTTTTAAAACAATGCTGCATATTCTCTGCTTGTTATGCTCACCTAGATATCCTGTTCTAGGACCTTCTAAAAATTCTCTGAAATCTGTGTTTGAGACGTGCTAATTATCTGCTTATGTGTGAAGGTAAACATGGGCCCTTAATTGTTGTCTTACTTGACAGTCTTATTTGTTTCTTTGTTTTCGCTTAGATTTTCCTTTTTAAACACTGTAGGAGAGTCTAGAGCTGCCTAAAAATAGAGTTCTAAACACCTCCGGGACCATAAGGAAGGAACGGGTAATGCACGCTTAGAGTTCGTTAATTAAAACCGCTTATATAACCGCTAAGGGGAGGGTATTTGGGTAGTAAGAAGATATGATGACCTGTACACTAATTCCACGTGTAACCACTCTACTTGAGGAAGGATTATCGTGCATTGTACTGATGTGATCCTATAGGCTAACAAATTTAGGACTTCTCCATATGTGTGCTTGGACTGCTTACCTTTTAAACTCCTTTCATATTACTTACATATGTGTGCTTAGACTGCTTATCTGTTAAATGACTAATTTTCTAAGTAAGTTTCACCGTGACCCACCATTGTGGACCTCGAGGGGTGCGTAACACCTTTCCCTCAAGGTAATTTCAAGACCTTACCCAATATTTGGTAACGTAGACTTGTTTCATGAGTTACTTGCATTAGGTTCCCTAACGCACCATAAATCCGTTAGGTGGCGACTCTTCACTTTCTATACCCTCTCCCTAAAGGAAGGGAGTTGTCCCAAATGAATGCCGAAATCCTATTCCGTGAGGATAAAAAAAGGGGGCGCGACAACATCGACTCTGCTGGGGATTTTAGGCTTTTACCATAACAAACTTGACTTTTGTACATTAGTTTAAGCATGCTTCTTTTGCTAATATGTGGGCACCCTTTCCCTTTCCCCTTATGTGAATTTAATTTCCCGTTTTGAGCATTTATGGTTTCCTTTACTGCAGAAACTGACTTATTTCTTTGTTTTACTTTCTTAAATGTCTTTCAATTATTAAATACCGCATTTATTATTTTCCTAACGTGCAAATACGTGACAACATGTTATTTACTGCTGCATAAATCATGCTCAACATCATATTCCACTCGTGCGTAATCATTCCTTTAGCAACGCTTGATGAGCGGTTGCGCTCTTCCTATATATCACCCTTTAAATTCGGAAAGGCTTATTTACGGAAAACTAGTCGATCAACGGTGCAATCGACGGTTCCATGCCTTTCCCCCTCAAGTTGTCCGCTTGAGGGTACCAGTATAGACCCCCATAGAAACCTTACTCTGATTATAAATGTACATGCATCATGGTCAAACCTAGCTGGGTTAGTATGTTGTCCACATAATAACCCTTTAAGATAAGCCTTATCCAAAAGTCTACCGGGGTTTCCATAATTCCAACGGATGCAACCACATTTTGCGCATTAATTTCGGAGAACTAAATGCCAATATGCTAATCATCGATATATAAATAGTCGAATATGGAAGGGGAAAGGGCCTAACTTTATTTGTTTTGCAGAAAATGAGGCACGAGGTCCCCAGGTTCGGCATGGTCCAAAATATACCACCACTGATACTATACTGGTGGGAAGATCTTTCCTCAAGTGACAAAAAGCATGTGAAGAAGGTCCTGGGAAATTTGCCTTTCTCTGTTAGACATCCAGCCAAATAACATGTTGATAGATGCTGCAACCATGTTCTGGGATCGTGAAAAATTAGTGTTTCGCTTCGGGGATATAGAAATGACCCCGTTCCTAGAAGAAATTGGGGGATTAGTTGTTCTACCTTGGGACAGCCCTGGGTTATTGGTACCAGAAAGTCGCACTGGTAGGGGATTTCTAAAAATGATGGGTCTGAAAAAGAACGCCGATTTGGAGTACTTAAAGAAATATTATATACCTTTTGACTACTTGTATGAGAGATACGGTCATAGAAAGTCCTACCATATTTTCCATGATGATTTTTCCATCACTTCCTTGGGACATATTCATCGCAGAGTTTTCGTGTTCATTGTTTGCTTCTTAGGTATGATAGTGTTCCCAACGAGAAAGGAAATAATTCACACTAGATTGCCTATGGTCACCAAGACTGTAATGGAAGGAATCGAGGGACAAACATACACCCTATGATTATAGCTGATATCTATCGGGCCTTGGACCACTGCCAGAAAGGGTCCAAACATTTTGAGGTTTGGAATTTGCTGCTGCAGTTGTGGTTAATGGAGCGTCTCCAAAAGGGTCAATATCGCCAGGAGTTTCCACAAAGGGCGTGGAATGACCTTATTGCCTTCCATCACCCTAAACATATGACTTATATTCTGGACAAGTTTGCTCAACCAGAGAGTGCTAAGGAATGGGCGGAGTTCTTCGACAATTTGACTGAGATTCAGGTTCAGTGGATGTTTGAATGGTTCCCTACTAACGAATTCATCATCAGGTCAAGGGGCACTCCTCACTTGGTGTTGATAAGGTTAAGGGGAATATACCCTTATGTTCCCATCAGGGTTATGAGGCAGGCAAGAAGTAGATCATACCACTGGTCGCAAAGATAAGTCATTTCCGAGCAGATTTTCAAGATGACGACATCCCTTACAAGTGTCAAGCTCATCATATGTGGCACTCAAATATTATTGTGGAAAAAGATACCATCGAGCCAGACAGGTATCATGCGGGACATGCACCCTTTTACCCGGCATGGTTGGAGGATAACTTAGTTGGGAAAGTTGAGCCAGGAATCGGTAGGGGAAACACTGTCATAGACGAAGATGCAGAAACCCAAGTAAAGTACAACAAGTTGCGTAAGAGGATTCATGACTCCGAGGCTGAACATCAGGAGATACACGAGACGGGCAAGAGACTAATCAGGGAATGGAGGGAAATTGCTATCACCTCCAATGAAAGGGTAGAATATCTAGAACAGGGTTTGATGGAGCTAGAAGGAAAGATAAGAAAGAGGGTCGCTGATTGCCAGAATGCTGAAGGAAGCGAGAGAGGACATCTGGAAAGGGTATACCTATTGTTGGGCATACGTGAACTAGGGGACCTGATTGATGGATTCAGAAAGATCAAGCCTGGGGAAGGTCCTTCTGGGACTAAGTAGATTATATTTACCTGTTTTTTCCTAAATGTAATAAGGCCAAATGCCAGTAGTGACTTATCTTTTATTATCTTAGTATCGTGTTGGATTCATCTATATTTATATTAATGAAATGAGGAAATTATTGGCATCTAAATTGTCCAAAATAATTTGTCTCTAGGCCTACCTCGAGCACAATGAGGCTCCCAAAATAAGACACGAATTTACATTCCGCAATATGTGTTTAAATACCTTAAATTCTCTTTTTAGAACTCTTACTGACTTGGCTACCTTTTGCTTTTATTTCTTTATTTTGATTATTCCCATTCCCCAAAGGTTGGTTCGCGCATACTGGCATCATCAGCTTTCATACTAGATCCAGGGTCCCTCCACCTTCTCCTCCTCCAAGTAAACCAAAAGGCAAAGGGAAAGCAAACATGGATGATTTGAACGGCACCCGAAAGGACAACAACACACATGTTGAACATGCAGAAACTTCTGATGGCCGAAGTACTCAAGCCCCGAATGATGTGGTATCACGACTTGAGCAGAAAATACTAGAACTCCAGGGTGAGCTCGAGAAGGTTCGGAGCTTAGAAAATCTATCCCTCACTCAATATCCCAGATGTCAACCATTCAAACACTCAGAACTCCGCACCACCGCAAAACACACCCAACTAACGCCCACAGAATCCTCCTGCACCTCACCATTATACAACCCCACCACAAAATCAAACTATCCCACCACAGTACCAGCGAAACACCTACCATACTCCATAAAATACTCCACCACTCATTCCTGAACCCCAGAATTCCACCAATGATCACCATTATACCCAAGTCTCGGTCACCAAAATAATCCTATATATGTGGAGACCCTACCTCACTCCACTCAACCCATATCCTATGCACCGGGAATCTGCTGAGAAGCACCTACTCATTAAGAACTTGGCTGAAGAACTCAAGAAGTTGACAAATCGGGTTCAAGGCGTCAAAGGAGACAAAGGGATAGAAGGTCTAAACTATGAAGACCTACGCATACAGCCGAATGTGAAATTACCGGAGGGGTACAAACCTCCCAAGTTCGAAATGTTTGATGGAACGGGTGATCCTAGGGTTCACCTGAGGACTTATTACGACAAGCTTGTAGGGGTCGGAAAGGATGAAAGGATCCGAATGAAGCTTTTCATGAGGAGTCTTATATGAGATGCTTTATCCTGGTACATCAGCCAGGATCCCAAGAAGTGGGCTAACTGGGTGAGTATGGCATCTGACTTCATGGACAGATTTAGGTTTAACACAGAGAATGCGCCGAATGTCTTTCTACATTCAGAACTTAAAGAAGAAGCCCACTGAGACCTTCCGCGAGTATGCCACTCGTTGGAGGTCAGAAGCAGCCAAAGTCAGGCCAACATTGGATGAAGAACATATGAACAAGTTCTTCGTCAGAGCACATGATCCACAGTACTATGAAAGATTGATGGTTATTGAAAATAACAAGTTCTCCGATATCATCAAACTCGGAGAAAGGATTGAAGAGGGCATTAAAAGCGGTATGGTGACAAACTTTGAAGCATTGCAGGCCACAAACAAAGCATTATAGTCAGGGGGTATATCGAAGAAGAAAGATGAAGGAACAATAATGGTCGCCCAAGGACCCAAAACTCCACTTGTATATCAAACCTCCCCACTTAAATACCAAGCACATCCACCCACATATCAACCATCACCTCCCAGATATTCCCAACCAGCCACTGCTTATCACACATATAATTCCCAACCCTCTCACTTTCAGTCACCTCCAACCCGCCCAAACTACCCAAGACCTCGGCCTAAATTTGACCGCAGACCACCTAAACAATACACTGCCATTGCCAAACCCGAGGGATCGATTGGGCTTATCAAAGAGGGTGACAATCCTAAGAAACCCGTAGTCACGCTCAATACTATTATAATACAAATACAGCCGCCAATGGAGGTTGAGATAGATGCATCAGTTCCATTTGAAGTTAAGATAACACCCCCCGCAACTGCGCATGTTCCATTTGAGGTGGAAGTAACCATGCCTTTCACAGTGACAGTGTCAACCACGCCGCCTTTCAACACTAAGGCTATACCTTGGGATTATGTGGCCGAAGCTAGAAGAAGAGGAAAGAACAAAATAGAAGAATCCGGCGCTGCACAAGGGATAAAAGAACGGGAAGAGTCTATACACAAGAGCATTTGGGAGAATCCAGTAAGAAGGCCTCTAACAGATCGCCTGTTATTGAAACAGGCCAGGACGAACTTTGGAAGAAAGTGCAAGAAAAAGAGTATTCAGTCATAGATCATTTGAACAAGACTCCTGCTCAGATATCTATCCTATCACTGCTACAGAATTCAGAAGTGCACATGAATGCTCTCTTAAAGGTGTTAAGCGAGGCATATGTACCTAACAACATCACTGGTGGAGAAATGGCCAAAATGGTGGAACATGTGCTGGAAAGTCACAAAATCACCTTCCACGAGGACGAGCTGCCACCCGAGGGTTTGAATCATAACAGGGCACTACATATTACCGTGCAATGTGAGGATAATTTCATTGCCAGAGTTCTAATAGATGGGGGATCCAGTCTCAATATTTGCCCATTGACAACACTGAAGAGGCTGGGCAAAGGCCTGTGTTAAATACGAAAAGGGACCATGAACATGAAGGCATTTGACGGGTCTTAGAGGGCTACCATTGGGGAAATCAATCTCTGTTTACAGATGGGGCCTACATGGTTTGATGTCGAGTTTCAGGTGCTGGACATATCCGCATCCTATAATCTATTATTGGGACGGCCATGGATACACGCCGCTGGGGCTGTGGCATCAACTTTACATCAGGCAGTGAAGTTCGAATGGGACCATCAAGAGGTGATTATCCATGGAGATGAGAGCAACCCCATTTACAACCGTCAGACTATCCCGGTGGTTGAGAATAGAAGAAGGCTCGGGGGAGAAACTTATCATCACATCGAGCGGGTCAATCCAATTGAGAAAGATAAGTGGTGGAGCAGCAAGATAGAACGTATACTAGCGTGGAGAGGATATGAACCCTTCAAGGGTCTTGTCAAAAACCTTCAGGGTATCTCCAAGACAATACAGTTGAAACGTCATGGTACCACTTTTGGACTAGGATATCAGTACACCTGGCAAGAATACAATGACTGGTCACCACCGTGGCGTGGTCCGTACTATCCACTTGAGCAGCCTGTACTACACCTAAGTCAGACTTTCCAGCAGACCGACATCATATGGGGATCAGAGGAAGAAGAAGCATTGGACGCCTTGAGGAACTTGTCCCTAGAGGATGATGACATGGACTGTTGTGTAATTGTCGAGGAGGAGGAGGAGGAAGGCCCTACCATCCGAGTTGTGGAGACAGGATCATTCCTCAAGAATTGGACTGTCAAACCATCCAGGTGTTGATACCCAATTTTTTTTCAAATTATTTTTAGTTTGCATATACACCTTCAAAAACAGGTTTTCATAACAATTGGTATTTTTCTATAATTTTCCAAATTTTTATTAATTTAGTTTAATTTATCCAATATTTTTATTTTCTAATAACTAATTATAAGTTGCATTACAAATTATTTCAGAGATATTCTTGACTTAATACATTATTTTTGGTCCTATTAAGATCAAATTATTTTACAATTAGCCAAATTGGCACTATTTGGCTATAATTGCAATAACTTTACAATTATAGCCTAATGATATGTTTTATGCTATTTTTTACCCAAAAATTAGTCATTTATATTCTTAAATACTGATTAATCATTTTAATTTAATTTTTTAAGCATCAATTTCATTCTTTTTAATAATTATCAGTTGTTTTTATAAATTATTTTAATTAGTTGAGTATTTAACAGCTAACCATTTTTCATTTAAATTCTAGCCCCAATTAAATCTGACCCCTAACCCAACTAATTGACCCAATAACCCAACCCAGTCTTTACAACTACCCGACCCAAGCATCTATCAATCGGAACCGTTGATTTATTCAAATCAACGATTCAGATTCCATACTCATTAATTAAACCTAGGTGACTACCCTCCCCCGTCTCATTTCCCCCTCTCATTTCACACCCAGCCGTCTCTAAGTTCTCTCATCTCTCTCTTTGAGACGCTCCACCCTGAGCTCTATCTCTCCTTCTCCGGCCACCCGCCGCCGGAAACGATGGAGTTTCCACCTCTCATCAACCCTATGGCTCCGTCTTTCATGCCTGTGTCACCGATGGAGGATCACGGGTGAATCAGAGGCGGTTCACTCACCTCTACAATCTCATGCCATGTTTTCCGGCCTCCTATGGCCGTTCGAGTAAGATTCTTGCATTTTTTGACCAAACGCCGGTGATATTTTAAGCTTTCTTCTCTTTTGGGTTTTTCTCTGGAAACCCTAGCTTTAAGATCTTTCGATCTTCCTAGATCTGTGACAGATCTATGTCTATTCTAAGGGTTTCACCTATTTTCTCTTTAAAACCTCTTTGTTTTTCAAACGATTCTTCATTTTTAAAGAACTAGGGTTTCTTAACCCCTTTCGAAAACACTTTATCTTCTGATTTTTAGTACTAATATATGATTCCTAGTATGATTTTAAACGCTTTGCTTGAGTCTCCTCTTTTACCTTAATTATTCTGGTGAAACCCCAATTTTAGGGTTTGAGTTCATCTTGTTTGCTATGTTTTCCAATCTCCATGATCTTCTGGATTTTCTCTATAATTTTATTGTTAGGGTTTCAACCTCCTACTGTTTCTATGATGTCTTACTTAGGATTTCTCTGATTTTCGTGCTATTTGTTTCTTAGTAAGTCTGATTATTCGATTAGCGATTGTTTACCTAATACTCTATTGATTCCGTGCATCTCTTCGTAAAGCTGTGACATTTTTCTTTGAATCTATGATTTTGTGTATGTCCCTTGTAATTCTGTACCGATTTCGAATTGTTTCCTTATTTGTGTGGTACCTTCCTCAATTAGTACTGATTCCTCGTGATTTTAGTCCCATCCGTGATTCTTTGACTAATTTCCAGAACTAATTTATATTTTTACCATATAAACACACTCCGTGTATATTTTCCTTACTTGAAATATTATGTACTTGGTCTTTATTACATGCCACATGCTTTTACTACTCTTATTATGGTAAAATCAGTTTATAATTAATGCCTTCCCCTTATTTAACTCTGATTGTCCCGTTTGAACTTGACTCCCTAATTAAAGGGAGTCCAGGTCTCTAATTGATACTGATTGAGTATCCTTTCCATAATTATGCTAAACTAAGTACTTGTTACCATACTCTCTGCCTATTTTCAAAACTATATATACCTCTGCTCTTTCATTAGCAAGACACGAACATACACACTGTTCAACTCTCTCTCTTACACACATACATACTCTCTACTGCTCTTCTTTTGATTACTTGCTACTATTACTAGTCGGCTGCAAGCCAAGACTGGTTATTCTATTTGCCTATTCTTCATTCTGCACTTGCTATCTTCCAACTGGTATGTCTTCAATTTATGTTTAAAGCTTCAAAATAATATGTTTCTTTGGGTATTTCGATTATCTTGTTTTTAGTCTGCCTCTACTTATGGTTGAGTTGTTTTACTTGCAATTAGTCTGTATACTATGCTCAACATGTTATTACCCCACCCTGCATGTTTCAACATGATTCTGCTTCACTTATGTCTTCTTCAATTCCTAGTATACTACAACATGCACCACATGTTACTTAGTCTCCATGCTATACCCTGAACCTCTTATTAAACCAATGTGCAACTACGTTTATCATGTGTTGTCTTCTTTGGCACTCCCTCAATCTATTTCTATTAAGGTCTTGGCATGAATTCTCTGTGACAAAATATGTTTGTGACTGTTTAGGTGTTTGAATAGGTCTGTGATACTTTAGTACTTCTCTAATGTTGACTTGTATACAAACCTGTTTCTATGTACAACCTACGTGTCCCCAATCCCTGCCTCCTTGTTTGTGGTTATCTCTCTATGTTATATGTACTGTTTGGTGCTGGTTATCCCCTGTTCTTTTCAAAACTATTTTCCTAAGCCACTCACTTACTGATATGTAAACCTATTTCAAATAAACTATTTTTTCAGAAATGCTTTCTTAACTCAATTCTTTTTTAAATCACCTCTTGCACTTCACTTTATTCTTAGACCCTTAAGTTCTGCCCCCTCAATGTGAGCACTACTTTGGGGACCTTGAGCTCCCTCTGAACTCTGACACACTGAGGCTGGCACTTCCACACTGCACTTGTTCAAATTCTCAGTTACTAAGCTAGGTGTAAGCACTGCCCGGGATCCTTGAGATCCTTAGGGAACTTTGATGCACCTAGACTCTGATTTGTGTATGGAGCTGAGGCATATGAGTTCATTGGAGGGTTTGGGAAATATGGGCCTAATTAAAGGCTCCCTATAGAGTAGTTTCTTGATTTTCTATTTCTATGATTCATTCATTGGCCTATAACAATTTGTAAACAACTCTTGGGGAATGGATAGTGGAAAGGGAATGGGTGACTATGTATGCTTTAGCTATTAAAAGGGTAGAAAACATGTTATTAGGTTTATATTCCTACTTTGCGCAATAGAGACCATGCTTAGGACTCATTTCATGCATTAGAGATCATGTTCCCTAGGATTTATACTTACTATTTTCAGCATGTCCATCTCACTGTCATATCACTTAGAGAATCCTGCGCTAAAATGTGTTAATAACCAGTACTTTGCAATCATGCTCTATGCTGCCATGTACACTTAGAAATCCTGTTTAGGGTAAACAACACTAAAATAAACTGCCACTCTTGCATCTTCGGAACTCATGCTTAATGCTATAATTATTGTGCATTTAGAAATCCTGCTTAGGATTCTGTATATGCATCATTCTGCATCCCTATCTGTGCACTAGATATCATGTTTTAGGATTCATTCCCCGCCTAATTACCAATGCATGAAAAATGACCTAAAACTGTTTTACCATGTCTCTAAACCACTAGTGATAATTCTGCATTTGATGCAACATCTAAGTACATCATGTTTAGGCAAAACAACTCAAACAATTCCTTTACTAATCCGGGTAATTACCGAGCATTGTCCTACGCTTAGGCAAGCCTTAGGTAATTAAAGTTGTTAAAACTGGAAATATGTCTATTTATGTATGCTGCTTAATTATCAACATGATAAAATCAGCAAGTAAAACTGATTAAGGCTTCCTCTCTGAGTTTGCAATAAATATGTCTTTTTTATTATCATTTAGATACCATGTTTTAGGATCTGAATCAAAAGACCTCAATTGTGTATGAGTCGTGCTGCCTATTTGCATTACTTGTGAAGGTATACTTGTGCCTTTTCTCTGCTTTTCTGTGTTTCTCCTTAATTGCAGTCCTACATGTTCTTATCTGTCGCCTTAGTGTTTTTCCTTCAAATCTGAGGGTCTGCCTAGAACATCCCTTATAGGATAGAAGTCCTAAAATCCTCCAGGACTAATAGGAAGGGACGGGTAACAACATGCAATAGAGGTCGAGACCAACACTCGATTTAGTTTCTTTCACGGGGTGAGAAAGGGTAGAATATGGATATGATGACCCGTGCGCTAATACCACATGTAGCCCCTCTTTGAGGAGTGATTACCGGGTATTATATTGATATGATCCATATTGTTATAAACCTAGGATATCCTTTATATGCTTAGATTGTAATCCTTTCAAAATCTAACCTTCTTTACTATTTCTTTCAAACATCTGCATGTTTAAGATTTAAATCCCCTCTTATTTGAGCCTTTATTTGTTTGTTTGCTAAGCTGTACAAATTCACAGAAGCTGTTTGGCCGGGAACCACACTTGTGGATCCTGAGTGGTGCCTAAAACCTTCCCCTTAGGATAATTTCAAGCCCTTACCCTATCTTTGGTTAGCAACGTAGTTATAAATGAACCCCTTTGGTGTCCTAACGCACCTTTAAAAATCATTAGGTGGCGACTCTAAAAAAACACAAACCCCTTTCCCAAAAGGAAAGAGTTGTCCCAACCGAATGTCATAAACCCGATCTCCGCGAGGAAAGAGGGGGCGCGACACCAGGGCCCGACGAGTCCCGGGGTAGTAAGGATGAACAACAATGTTTATTTTGTTGTTTTCTAAGAAAATGATTTCCCTTTTTGCATTTGTTTTAAATAAAACCTCCAGCGTTCCAAAAATGTTGTTTAAATTATTGAAAATCGCTTTTATGTTTCAATGGATCGATATTTATTATTATCATTTTCTCTCATATCTTTATCTATATAGCATTACTATTTCCTATCTTGATGAACTAACAACGGTGACATGTAATGAGGCAACACAACAAAAGGATAGTGATTCAGAAGAAGAGGATGTCATACCCGAGGAAATCGTTAGGGAAGTAGAGGATTTGAGAACAAGCCCAAGTCCAACCTGGACGAAACTAAGATAATCAACTTAGGAGATTCCGAAACTGTCAAGGAGACCCGCATCAACATTCACTTATCACCATAAGAAAAAGAAGAATACACACAGTTCCTGAAAGAGTATGAGGACATCTTTGCATGGTCATACAATGATATGACCGGGTTAAGTACATCTATTGTGGCTCACAAGTTGCCTACAAACCCAATGTGTCCACCAGTAAAACAGAAACTCATGAAATTCAAGCCTGATATGAGTCTAAAAATCAAAGAGGAGGTCACCAAGAAAATCAAGTCCAAGGTCCTCAGGGTGGTTGAATACCCAACTTGGTTAACCAACATCGTGCCAGTTCCAAAGAAAGATGGGAAAGTCAGAGTCTGTGTTGATTATCGAGATCTAAACAGAGCAAGTCCCAAGGATGATTTCCCGCTACCAAACACACACATTTTGATTGACAATTGCGCCAAGCATGAACTCCAGTCCTTTGTAGATTGCTTCACCGGTTATCATCAGATTTGGATGGACGAAGAAGATGCAGAGAAAAAAACCTTCATTACACGATGATGCCGTTTGGTCTAAAGAATGCTGGGGCCACCTACATGAGGGCTATGCCTACCATTTTTCATGACATGATACATAAGGAGATCGAGGTGTATGTGGACGACGTCATCATCAAATCCAAGAAAGCCACAAATCATATAGCAGATTTGAGGAAGTTCTTCGACAGACTGTATAAGTACAACCTGAAATTAAAGCCTGCAAAATGTGCATTCGGGGTCCCTGCCGGAAAGTTACTTGGGTTCATTGTCAGCTGCCGAGGGATAGAATTAGATCCATCAAAAGTCAAAGCCATCCAGGAGCTGCCACCGCCGAAGAGTAAGAAAGATGTAATGAGTTTTCTAGGATGGCTAAACTACATCAGCCGGTTCATAGCCCAATCCACATACATATGTGAGCCAATTTTCAAGATGTTGAAGAAAGATGCTGCAACTAGTTGGACCGAGGATTTTCAAATGTCTTTCGACAAGATCAAGGAGTACCTATCAACACCACTAGTTTTGGTCCCGCTAGAGCCAGGCAGACCTTTACTACTCTACCTCGCAGTGTTAGATGGAGCCTTCGGCTGCATTCTGGGACAACATGACGAGATAGGGAAAAAGGAATAAGCTATCTATTACATGAGTAAACAATTCTCTCCATATGAAGCAGGGTACTCTCTATTGGAACGTACCTGTTGCGCCTTGGCCTGGGTAGCTCAAAAGCTGAGGCATTACTTCTGTGCTTACACAACGTACCTCATATCAATGATGGATCCCCTGAAATATATCTTTCAAAAACCTATGCCCACTGGCTAGTTGGCTAAGTGGAAAATCCTGTTGAGTGAGTTCGACACTGTTTATGTAACTCAGAAAGCAGTCAAAGGACAGAAACTTGCAGATCATCTTGCTGAAAACCCTGTGGAAGGAGAATACGAACCCCTAAAAACGTATTTTCCCGATGAAGAAGTGCTATTCATAGGGGAGGATATTGCTGAATCCTACGAAGGTTGGAGGATGTTCTTTGACGGAGCGACAAATTTCAAAGGAGTCGGTATTGGAGCTGTCTTGGTATCGGAAACTGGCCAACATTATCCAGTATCTGCTAAACTCATATTTCCCTGTACTAACAACATGGTAGAGTGTGAAGCTTGCATCCTAGGACTCAACATAAATATTCAGGAGCTGTTGGTAATCGGCGATTCAGATTTGCTTGTGCACCAGGTACAAGGAGAATAGGCCACCAAGAATTCCATGATACTGCCATATCTGCACCATGTGCAGGAATTAATAAAGAGGTTCACGAAGATAGAGTTTCGGCATGTTCCCAGGGTTCAGAACGAGTTTGCCGATGCATTGGCCATTTGTCGTCAATGATACAACATCCAGACAAGAACTTCATTGATCCTATCCCAGTAAGAATCCATAGTCAGCCGATATATTGTGCTCATGTTGAAGAAGAAACAGATGGGAAGCCTTGGTTCCACGACATCAAAAGGTATCTGACAAAAGGGGAATACCCGGAGCATGCAAACCATACTCAGAAACGTACGCTTCGAAGATTGTCCAACAATTTCTTCCACAGCGGAGGAACCCTATATAGAAGAACTCCTGATTTGGGATTGTTGAGGTGCGTCGACGCGAAAGAAGCTTCTAAGTTGCTAGAAGAGATACACGCCAGAACCTGCGGCCCGCATATGAATGGCTTTGTCTTGGCCAAGAAGATACTCAGGGCCGATTATTTCTGGATGACCATGGAGACAGATTGCATCCGGTATGTCCAAAAATGCTATCAATGTTAAGTACATGCAGATATGATAAAAGTGCCGCCAAATGAGCTCAATGCAACAAGCTCACCTTGGCCATTTGCCGCCTGGGGAATAGATATCATTGGTCCAATCGAGCCCACCACCTCAAATGGGCATCGGTTCATCTTAGTAGCTATTGATTACTTAATTAAATGGGTCGAAGCAGCATCTTACAAGGTAGTGACTAAGAAAGTCGTGGCAGATTTTGTCCGCGACCGAATTATTTGCTGATTCGGAGTTCCGGAGTCCATCATCACTGACAATGCCACCAATCTCAACAATGATATGATGAAAGCCATGTGTGAGACCTTCAAAATTAAGCACAAGAATTCCACGACCTATAGACCTCAGATGAATGGCGCTATAAAAGCCACCAATAAGAATATAAAGAAGATACTGAGAAAGATGGTAGAAAATCACAAACAATGGCACGAGAAGCTACAATTTGCTTTACTGGGATACCGTACCACAGTCCGCACATCAACCAGGGCAACTCCCTACTTACTGGTTTATGGTACTGAAGCTGTTATTCTTGCCGAGGTGGAGATTCCTTCTTTGAAGATCATACAGGAAGCTAACCTCAGCGATGCATAATGGATAAGGAACCGTTATGAGCAGCTAGCCCTCATAGATGGAAAGAGGATGAATACAGTATGTCATGGCCAGCTTTATCAGAATAGAATGTCCAGGGCATTCAACAAAAGGGTCAAGCTAAGACAGTTCACATCGGGGCAGCTGGTGTTGAAGAAGATCTTCCCGCATCAAGATGAAGCCAAAGGGAAATTCTCTCCCAACTGGCAAGTTCCTTACATGGTTCACAGAGTATTGACGGGAGGAGCCCTCATACTCGCAGAAATGGACGGAGAAGTCTGGCCAAAACCAACCAATTCAGATGCAGTCAAGCGGTACTATGTGTAATTGTTTATGTTTCTGCAAAGATGTAAATTGAACTACGCTCAACCTGATTTCCTTTTAAGAGGGGGTACGTGATAGTAGGCTATATAGACGCTATTTACACTCTTAATGAACCATACTTTAGTGTTGTTTAAGTGCAAAAATGATAACAAAATGCTCTATATAGTGTTTTTAGGATTTGTAGGAAATAATCCATGTTCGGAAGATACTTTGGAGCGTTTTGGAGTCAATCGCAGGAGTATAAGGCCAATCAAGAAGAACCCGAGTGAAAAGAAGCAAGAAAAAGGCGAAGATGGCTGGAGTGGAGCCCACCGCGATCGCGGTCGATCGCGGCTGGAACGCGGTGGGCAAAACAATACGAGGCAGAACTTATGCAAACCACCGCGGTCGCGCCGCGTTCTGCCGCGGCCGCGGTCGATACGGAAAGAGCCCAGAAAATGCAGGGACTTAAGTGCAAAATTGAGAGAAATTAGCCTAACCCTATTTAAAACCCTATAACCTCGTCCAAGAAAGTTTAAGCTTTTTTGGAGACTGACTTTGGAGGCAAGAACAAGTGTGAGAAGACCAGGCTACAATTAGAGTTTTTCTATTCTCCATCTTTTGTCATTATTTTGGGAATTATGAATTATTTTATGCTTTCTTTGTGTTTTAGCATGAGTAGCTAAACAATCCGTCTAGGGTTGATGGAACCAATTGTTAGATGAAGTTTTGACTCAAATTGTTATAATTGATCCGGGTTTAATCTAAGATTGTTCAACTATGCTTTGTATGGTGATTAATTGAATGGGCCCTTGATTAATCGTGTCTAATTGCTTGGTGTTGCTTGAGAAAGAATACCAGGTTAGATTGTTGTTGAACAACACCAATTTTGGGTAATTGAAGAGATTCATTACATGAATTTAAAAGTGGGGTTAGAGATAACGAAACTTTGGTGGGATAAATTAGAGCTGCATAAATTATCAGCTAGAGTAGTTCGAGAGAATGCTCTAGTAAATTATTGTAGTTGATTGAGAGATAATTGCAATAACTCATAGCTCATAATCCTCATAGAGTAACACGGTGAGAGTATAATAAAAGAGTCAGAATTAGTTTAGCAATTGGGGAAATCACTGCCCTAGATCTTTATACCATTGATTTATCTTTAATATTAAATATTGTTAGTTTTTAATATCAGTCCTTTTAGTTAATAAATCCAAACAATTATTGATAAAAATACCGCACCCGGAAAAGTGTTTGAGCTTCCATTAGCATCACTGAGAGTTGTAATAGGTAGGTTAGTTCCCTGAGGATTCGACTCCGGACTTTAAACCAGATTATATTTGCAACGACCGCTTTGTCTTTTATAAGGCACAGTTGGGCGTGATCAATACGTAGGCAGCCCTTTGGGTTCGATTACAATTCAATAAAAATCTCTATTTCCCCCATAATCAGAAACTGAGGCAGAATTTTGAGGAGGACCCTCAAAATTCCGAAGCAAATTCAGCGATTGCAGCATATACATCAGTCAGAAATGTTTGTCCACCTAACTTGGGCAGAATTTTGAGGAGGACCCTCAAAATTCTACGGCAGGATAAGTCACAATGTCTCGGATCGTGTCACAGTCACTGGTTCATCTAACCAATTTTCTAAAAAAACATATTTTTTACTATGACTTTGAAAACTACGCATGCTTGCCTTTTGAAATAACTCTATTTAGCAAACGCTACCCCTAATGATTTGAACAAGATCTTTAGACCGAGCAAAGCAAGTCAAGCAAGTCGACGGAGGTACAAACCGACCTCCCCTCTCACAGAACTCACAATTTTTCTTTGAATGCAGGAACGAAGAATATGCACACCTCGGAATCACCACCTTTATGAAAACTGCGATACTGAATCTACTGCCCAAGAATACTCTGCTATCATCTGCTATTTATTCTATTTTTTCATGAGACTAAGCTCTGTCTCCATCTGCATGAGGCTAAGCCCTGCCTCCATTTGCATAAGGCTAAGCCCTGCCTCCATTTGCATAAGGCTAAGCACTTCCTTCCATCTGCGAGACTAAGCCATGTCCTGAATCTTGTATGAGACTAAGCTCTGTCTCCATATGCATGAGGCTAAGCCCTGCCTCCATATTTGCATAAGGCTAAGCTCTGCCTTCACTTGCATGGGACTAAGCCCTGTCCCGAATATTGCATGAGACTAAGCTCTATCTCCATTTGCATGAGGCTAAGCCCTGCCTCCATTTGCATCAGGCTAAGCACTGCGTTCCATCTGCATGGAACTAAGCTCTGTCCCGAATCTTACATGAGACTAAGCTCTGTCTCCATCTGCATAAGGCTAAGCATTGCCTCCATATTTGCATAAGGCTAATCTCTACCTTCCATCTGCATGGGACTAAGCCCTGTCCCGAATCTTGCATGAGACTAAGCTCTGTCTCCATCTGCATGAGGCTAAGCCCTGCCTCCATATTTGCATCAGGCTAAGATCCTCCTTCACCTGCATGGGACTAAGCCTTGTCCCGAATCTTGCATGAGACTAAGCTCTGTCTCCATCTACATGAGGCTAAGACCTGCCTCCATATTTGCATAAGGCTAAGCTCTGTCTTCACCTGCATGGGAATAAGCCCTGTCCCGAATCTTGCATGAGACTAAGCTCTGTCTCCATATTTGCATGAGGCTAAGCCCTGCCTCCATATTTGCATAAGGCTAAGCTCTGTCTTCACCTGCATGGGAATAAGCCCTGTCCCGAATCTTGCATGAGACTAAGCTCTGTCTCCATATTTGCATGAGGCTAAGCCCTGCCTCCATTTGCATCAGGCTAAGCACTGCCTTCCATCTGCATAGGACTAAGACCTGTCCCGAATCTTGCATGAGACTAAGCTCTGTCTCCATCTGCATGAGGCTAAGCCCTACCTCCATATTTGCATACTTTGCATGGATTAAGCCCTGTCCCACATATTGCATGAGGTTAAGTTCTACCTCCATATTTGCATGAGGCTAAGCTCTGCCTCCTATTTGCATTTTTCCGAGACTAAGCGTTGTCTCTCCGAAACTACCTATTTTGCTCTTCTTTCGGGCTAAGCTCTGCCCTCAACTTCACAAGACTAAGCTTGTCTTGTTGCTTTTGACCTCATATTATTGCATCTCATGGGCTGAAATATCGCCAAACTTGTCCAAAGACGTCATAGTCTAAAGACATCATCCTCATAGCCAGAAGACACCATTCTATGGCCTGAGGATCTCTCAAATTTGCATATCATTATTCAAAGGCGTCATGGTTCGTAGGTACCATTTTCATGGCCCGAGAACATCATTTCATGGACTGCGAATCCCTCACTGAACAATTCATGGATCAGGACATCATGGTCTAAGAACGTCATCCTCAACCGTCCGAAGACAATTCTCATGGTCCAAAGGGAATCTGCATCATGTTTTAATTTCCACACAAATATATGCTCGCAACATCTCTTTGCTTGCATGTATCCCGATGAGCAACCGTTATCCCAACAGGATCAATCCCGTTCCGATTCCTTCGAACTATCTCAAACCTGACCTCTCACCACAACCATTCTTCACCTATTCCAAAACCTCGTGTCCGTTCTTGTGATGACTTCATCGATATATTCTGCTGATGAATCCAGAACTACACACGGCCCGATTCCTGTAAAACCAGGGATATGTAGGCATCTCAAAGACTAGAGTGCAGCCTAAATCTCTCAAACCATCTCACTCGGTCAAAATTGGCCATCATATCTTTACCCGACAACTCTTCCATCCTTCCCGGATAAAGAGGTTCAGCTGTTGATACCCAAGTTTTCCCTATAATATGTTTAAATGCATATATACCTTCAAAACTATGCATTAGCATCAATTGATATTTTTCCATAATTTCTACATTTTAAAATTAATTTATCCCACTATTTTATTTATATAAATAATTACAAAATTTTATCACAAATGACTTTACAACATTTCATGATTTAATTTTGCTATTTATGGTCATATTAAGCTCGAAATATTTGCATAAATAGCCACATTTATATTTTTGGGTTACAATTGCAATAACTTTGCAATTATAGCCCACACATTATTGCATTATTTTACCAGAAAATGGCTCATTGTATTTTTAAAATATCGAATAATTATTTTAAAACATTTCTATGCATAAAACTATTTTTACAAATTAGTTTATCAATTAACTGGGTATTTAACAAATAGCCCTATTTAATTTCATCAATTTTCGGACTTAACCCCTCAAACATTAGCCCAAACCCCTTTTAAATACCTGCCCAATCTAACCTTAAGCCCAATCTGCACCTACTCGACCCAAACCCCCATCAAATCGTGGCCGTTGATCTTTTAGATGAACGGTCCACAATAAACCTTACCATTTTAATTCACAACCAACCCTAACCCCCCCTCACTTTTCATTTTCCGCCGTCCCAGTTTCCCTAACCTCTCCATTCTCTCTCAAGCTCACCCTAACCCTAGTCGCCGTCACTGGCAAAAAACCTCCCCCTTATGACGTTTCTATGCCTTCTCCGACAAGACTGGTCTTCTACATGCCATGGCTATTCGATTTCTTGAATCCTTGAGAGGATCTCGATGAACCCATCTGGTTCTGGTTTGAAACTTTGTTTATTAGCCTGTCTCATGCCATTTTTTTGTCTGCGAGTAAAACTTCTTCTTGTTTATTACGGATATACGGGTTCTTAACCTATTATCTCATATCTATTACTTTTCTGAAAACCCTAGTCCGTTATTATTGATCCATCTCAGATCTGTATAGATCTGGGGTGATTCGAGCACTTTTATGTGTTTTCCTTTAAAAATCTGCTGTTTAATTAACTATTCCGACTTTTTATCACTCTTCCAAAGCTAGGGTTCATCCAAAACTATTTTTAAAGATTTTTCTGAATTCTCAATGTTTAGGTATTTGTTTCTTCATTGTTTTGACTGATTTTCATACGAGTGTTCAAACCCTAGTCGATTATGTGATGTAGTGGTTTTCTTCAACTTCTGTTTCGATATTTTGATACTAGTTGTATTACTTTGCTCTATTTTTTGGACTTAAACATTGTTCCTTGTTAAATCCAGTATTTTTGTGGTTTTTCCCTAATTAACCTCTGTTAGGGTTCAAACCTACTCTTTTCGGCTAAGGTCTGTGTTTCTATAAGGTTTTACTTAGTCTAATTTCTATTTATGGAAGTTGAGTAATTCTTTCCGGAATCAATGTTATTTTGAAAGTTTTGCTTATTGCTTTACTCCGTTAGAGATTCGTATGTATAAATCTTGTTTGTTTTCTTGTTTATGAATTTAATTGACCATCTATGCCTCAACTGATTGCCCGTATAATTTTGTGATTGTACTGATCCTTTATTTGGTATGATTGAGATTCTTGCCTTAATTAAACTCCCCTGTTATTACCGTTTGACCAATTACCCCTAATTAGGCGAGGTCTATCCCGAACCCTTATGTGATTGGATTCTGTGACTCTATGATTTCCTTAATTGATTGAATGCTGATTCCTTTACCTTATTTGTTCTACTCTTAAATTGCTATATATACACTATTGTTTTTCCTCTCAACACACGAAAAATTAGTTCAGAATACACACACACTCTCAAATTCCTTCTTCTTTCTGTGCTACCTGTGCTAACTGTTGGTCTAGCCGGCTGAAAGCCAAGGCTAGACAGTGGAACTCTACTTGCTTTACATTCTGCACTTTGCTTTCTTAACTGGTATGTCTCTAGTTCAATTCTGAAACTCAACTTTATGTGTTCCTTTATGTAAATCCATGCCTATTCCTGCACTAGTTTAATTGGCTATGTATTTAATTGTCTTCCTGTTTACTGCTTTACCCAGTATGTTTAAGTTTTACCCTTTCCAGTTCAAGTGTTTAATCGAGCATGCCTAGATCTCATTTGTCTTGTTTGCATGTTTGTTCAGTTCCTATTTACTCCCCTCAACTAGTATGCTCATGTTAGTGTCTTAGACTCCTAATGTATTTGATTGATCCTAATTGGTATGACTAATGCACCCTGTTTTCAACATGACTATTCCTACGCTCTGTCTGTATGTCTTAATTGCCTGTTAGCATAACTGACTTGTTAAGTCTCTAAATCAGTAAACTCCTAGTTGTTATGTGCATTTGTTGTCCCATATGCTTCCCCTTTGTACCATGTTCATGTGTTTCTAATGCGAGCTCTCTATGTTCCCAACCCCCGTTTGTAAAGTAGTTTATTAAATGGTTGTGAATCTGGGCATTCTATGATTGTGGGGTTGCTTGTTGAATCTTTGTTCTCCTCAGAATTGATTTCAAAACTATTTTCGACCCTTGGTATTTTCTTAAAACTGTTTCTATTCCCGAAAACCTTTTCATTCCTAAAAGTTTTATCTCTACACTATTTTACTAAGCTCTTTCAAACTATGTCAAGCACTCTTACTTCTATTCTTAGATTATTAAGTTCTGCCCCTCCAGTGTGTGTACTGCCCAGGAATCCATGAGATTCCTCCGAACTCTGGCACTCTGGGGCTGGCCCTTCCACACTGCACATAACCAACTCTCTATTTAAGGGGTCTCTGTGTGAGCATTGCCCGGGATCCCTGAGGTCCTTAGGGAACTTTGACACACCAGGACACCCTATTGGCTATGAGACTCTTGGTATCTGAGATTGTTTTGAAGGCCTGGTATTTCCAGGTTCGCTTTAGGCCTATCTCAGGCTCCCTATAGTATAACTTATATTTATTTATGTAATTCATTCAATTCTGGTCTGTAATAATCATCTTTGCATATTAGAGAACATGTTATAGCTCAGTACTTCATTATCACGAAATTCTGCTTCTGCACAAGTCACAATCACCTAGAAATCATGTCGTTAGGCTACTGCTGTAATCCTGCCTAATAAAAATGACCATTCTCTATCTGCATTAGAAATCCTATTTTAGGACTGCATTTGCATTTGCTTTAAATCATGTCGCCTAAATAAATAACTGTCTTGTTTATAAAGATGCTTAAATGAACATCCCCAATGCCTAGACACCATGTTATAGGATAAAACATGCATGAAATCAACTTTTGTATTTTAGCACCTAGACAAGCATGTTCATAGGATGTATTAAAACCCAACTGTTTGTTTTTCTTTAGTCAATTTCCAGAATTCTGTTTGCATCTTAGACATCATGTTTAAAGGGTATTACAGATCCATGCCTAGGCAAGCCTTAGGTAATTGATGTCCTATAAAGCTGTAAAATTGTGCTTTATTTATTTGTGAAACTACCCATGTTCAAAAGGTTCTAACATCAGTAGGCAAACTGATTGGGTTTATGCCACTTCGTTTTAAAACAATGCTGCATATTCTCTGCTTGTTATGCTCACCTAGATATCCTGTTCTAGGACCTTCTGAAAATTCGCTGAAATCTGTGTTTGAGACGTGCTAATTTATCTGCTTATGTGTGAAGGTAAACATGGGCCCTTAGTTGTTGTCTTACTTGACAGTCTTTTTTGTTTCTTTGTTATTGCTTAGATTTTCCTTTTTAAACACTTTAGTAGAGTCTAGAACTGCCTAAAAATAGAGGTTCTAAACACCTCCGGGACCATAAGGAAGGGACGGATAATGCACGCTTAGAGTTCGTCAATTAAAACCACTTATATAACCGCTAAGGGGAGGGTATTTGGGTAGTAAGAAGATATGATGACCTGTACACTAATGCCACGTGTAACCACTCTAGTTGAGGAAGGATTATCGGGCATTGTACAGATGTTATCCTATAGGCTAGCAAACTTAGGATTTCTCCATATGTGTGCTTGGACTGCTTACCTTTTAAACTCCTTTTATCTTACTTACATACGTATGCTTAGACTGCTTATCTGTTAAATGACTAATTTGCTAAGTAAGTTTGGTCGGGACCCACCATTATGGACCTCGAGGGGTGCCTAACACCTTCCCCTCAAGGTAATTTCAAGCCCTTACCCAATCTCTATTAACGTAGACTTGTTTCATGAGTTACTTGCATTAGGTTCCCTAATGCACCATAAATCCGTTAGGTGGCGATTATTCACTTTCCATACCCATCTCCCAAAAGGAAGGGAGTTGTCCCAAATGAATGTCGAAACCCGATTCCACGAGGAAAAAAAAAGGGGCGCGACACAACTCACACCTTACTCTTCTAGTGACTTAAGTGCTTTCGGAGGTAAAGGTTCAACAAGATTTAATTAAGAACAAAACGAGAATTGGCTTGTGGTGTGGATGCCAATGAAAAGGCTTATAGGCTCAAATGGGATATCTAAGGAGAATTTTATTTATGGTGGCATAATAGCTCAATGGACAATCAAAGGAATGCTTACATCATCTCCCAAATTCATAAAGCTTACTTATTTCGCTTCGACCCACACACGGGGAAAGTTCTAGACAAACACATGATAGCACATAATGTAATCAACATCTCAAATCACAACTGGTATTAAGCACCCCAATTGGTACTGTTCCATTCCAACTCTCAAGTTTAGGCAAATAATCACAAAGTCGAGAAATATTAAGCAATACAACATACATGAACAATGAGTCAAGTAATTGAGAGAAAGCGTCACAGACATGCTATTCAATCTTTCACGGTATCAATTATCATTAAAACATGTAAGGAAGGTAATTTGCATGCTAAAGCCTAACTATGTTAGCGTCAAACATGTCAAAAGGCACATAACAACACTCAAGTTTTCTTTCCTCGATTTCCTAAAAAATAAAAAAACTATCCGGTTCAAGTTACATCCCCTGAAAAAGAACCGATGCCAAAATAAAAATCAAGGGGTATTATTATCTACCTACGACTAAAAAATATTTGTAGACTTTTTTATTGGACCTTAATCCCTCAAGAAAGCTGTCCAGGAGATCCATCGTCAGGGAAAATCCAAAGATTTTTTTGTAGTTAAACTAATACAACTAAAATATCATAGAAAATCACCCAAACAATCTCCTCACCCCACACTTAAAATTATGCATTATCCCCAATGCACACAATAAATAACAAGAGGGTGACAAAAACTCCCTGGTAGGCCAAAGGACGAAGCATCAACAACTCATGGGATACTCAGACTTCTCCCAAACTTGGTTCTTCATGCGGGTACCTCACACTTAGTTCCAACCATCCAGTTTACTTTTGCTTTCTTCCAACGGATTTATTTTCCATGCTCCTAAAACATTAAGAAAAATCTACACTACAAAAAAATAACACAATTAAACAAATAAAAAATATAAAACAGTAAAGTTAGGTTGCCTCCCAACAAGCGCCTAATTTAACGCCGCGGAACGATGCAAATTATTTTTTGTCTCCACCTTGAGCTTGTGAATTGAACCCTCAATTTGGCTTCAAGTTTTCGGTTATGCTCCAGGGGTGGTGGAACAAATCTAATTGGCCCAAGAAACCATTGTACTATTCTACAGTTCTCGACTTTTAGATGAGGTATGTATTCCTGTCTTTCTGGCAAGAAAAATTCTAGAATGTAGGCACCTTGTTCCTCATTCTTTGACTCCTCAATCGACTCGGATGACTCTATTTCCATATCGTGATCCAAGCACAATGTGAAAAAATATTTGGAGTGACGCCAAATTCACACAAACACATGAACTTCAGGACTTTCAACTTTCTCAACATCAATTATACTAGAGTGAACAAAATTTATATCCTCAATCTCCTTGGCTGACTCTAGTCTCACTTCTTCAACATCGACATCCTCAAATTGTAGTTATCTAGGTTGTTGATGTTCTACTCTGACCTCCTCAATTAGCACCTCAAAGTCACGCTCTTCTTGGCTCCTATCCCCAAAATTGGCTTTCTGAGCATTAAAAGCTTCAGCCACTTGACTCAGTTGAGCCTCCAAGTTGCGAATAGTTGCCTCGTGCTTTTCTATCTGCAATTGTTTCTCATTATTTTGTTCCAAAAGACACTTTAACATATCCTTGATCTCTTTCAGGTCTGCATCCCCAGGTTCTTTGTTCCTATTAACTTCATAAGAAAAGGTAGAACCATCATAGTAAGGGGTTTGGGGAAGATAAGAAATATAAGCACAACCATGAAAGTGACTATTTTTACCACCACACACATCACACACATTCCACAAATAAGATTGAGCACATAACTTTCTCTCGGAAATATTTTGATAATTTTAATATGGGTGGTTTCCTTCACAATATGTATGAGGATCAATAGTAGAATTATCTACACCTAAATTTCCATAATTCCAAGATGTCATGTTTCTCAAATCAACAGTTATAAGAAAATAAAAAAAATACAAAAAACAAAACAAAATAAAAGTTCAAACTTGAAACCTAGCAATATATACAGCTACAACTACACCGTTAGTTCCCCGGCAACGGTGTCAAAATTTGATTACGCCCAAATCTAGTCTTAAAAAGGATAAGTGGTCGTTGCAAATATAATTCGGTCTAAAAGTCCGGAGTCGAATCCCACAGAGAAATAAGGTTTAGCTACAACTGTTGACTATCACTAAGAAAAAAAGCTTGAACAATTCCTAAGTTATAAATATTAAGATTCTTATATCTAATTAACTAATAAATTAAAGTAGTGGATTAACAACTAGAGATACTACGGGTTGGAGAAAAGATTAAGGAGATCTAGAGTTATGATTTCCCCAATTATCAACACCTTTTCCGCTATGTCTTCTATAATTGCGCCGAATTATTCTCTACCGATCATGAGTACTTCGGGTGGCATAGTTCTCTCTCGAGCAACTACCCTAATTTACTAGACATATTCTCTCGAACTACGCTAGCTGCCACTAATTCACCACTCACTACGATCACACCAATATTTCGTTATCTCTAATCCCGTCTTTAAACCCTTTGTATTAATCTCTCACATATGTTAGGAGTAATGTTATTCAACAACTACCTAAATGCGTACCCTCTCTTAAGCAATACACACTAAATAGGTACAGTCAATTGATGACCATTCAATCAACAACAACAAACATGTAGTTGAACAAATAGAGAAATCTAACAGTTCAATTATATAAAAACATAACGAGAATTTATCCTATAAAAGGCTCCATCACAACCATAATTAACAAATAAAATATTCATAGTCATGCTAACAATCATGATAATAATTGAAAGCATTAAAATATAGATTAAGGAAGAACGGAAGAGAAAAACAACTCGAGTGATTCGTGCTTCCCAAGTATTCCATAGCCTCTTGCCTCTCCAATAATGTCTCTCCTAAGAAATAGGTTTAGAATCCCTTTTATATATGTTGGGGGCGTGTAAGGTTGGAACTACCAAGTCCTAGCCAAAATAGGATGAAATCCGCCTTAGCCGTCTCGCTTGGCGCCTGCCGCCAATCAGGATGCCAAATTTTTCACTATTCTGCCTTTGTCATTTTGGTTGGTGCCTGGCACCAACCTGGGCACCAAACTCATACTCCCTCCAAGTTCTTCTATTTTTACCTCACTTTGCATGCAAGCGTGCCAAATCACTTCAAATTGACTCGTACACATATAAACATCATTATTAAGTTCGAGTGACAAATATGTACACCAAAATTAACAAGATTGAGGTATAATGCAAGGCAAATTACATGCGAAAAATATGGATTTTTAGCCTAACATCACGCACCCCCCAGGAATACACTCCTCAAGACGGGGTTCTATCGGCGTTTTCCCGCTGACCGATTGAGAAGATGAAGCAGCTTCTTTTTTTGGTACCGTTTTTGATGTTTTTGCCATTGTTGTATGAGTTTGAAGAAAGGAGAAGGTAATAAGACTTGATGTTTGATAAAGATTAGCAACAACACCTAAAGATTCTATAGAAAGGAAGAATTTAGGAGATGTAAAACCTTTAGAGATTAGAGGGAAGTGAAAATAAAATTTTAATCAATGTGAAAAAGGTCTATTTATGAGATTAACGGCGACGGTTCAAAGGCCCTAGTGGCTGATCACCAATTGACGCGCATTGATGATTTGGGGAACCGTACCGACGGGACGTTTCGGTCACTTCCACCGCTTATGTCATGGGGATGACATCACAACAGGCCGAGGTAAAAAATCGAAGACTCAATTTGTTTCTTGTCACTACACTTCAAAAAATGAGGGGACTATCTGTATACTGTTAAAATCGGGCCCACCCGATTTTGCTATTTGACCGAGACCCAGGGGTTGCATCGAAGGACGACTTTGTAACGGAACAGACTACATCACGATGATAAGATACCGAATCCAGAATCAATGTATCTGTCAAGATCGAGACTAGTAGCAATCGAAGCCCAATGAGACAGAAATCGAGTAAAATCGAAGATAGCATGATAACGGAAAGACGAGATTTCCGTGACAGGTCGAAGATCATGGCGGAAATCTCGGAACTGATCCAATCACGAATGGCAGACCCGCTAATCATGAGGTTTTCTTCTGTAATTAGAATTATACTATAAATGGAATTCCTCTACTATATAAAGGAGAGTTCTAATCATTTGTAATAGATCATTCACAAACATCAAAGCAATATAATTCTCTCTTCTCGCTCACATTCTTGTTCATCAGCTCGTCATATTTTAATTATTCTTGCATCAACCAGTTCGAGGGTATCCAAACTCGAGGGCTGAGTTCCATTATAATATTGGTTTGCTTTACTTTATAATTCAATGCTGTTATTTCTCTTCGTATTTATTAATTGATATTGAGTGAAATCACGTATGTTTAAAACCACATTATAAATTTAATTGTTATTCAATTTTAAGGGTAACACATATAATTTCAGTTTGCTCACATAATATTAGACTATGATCTAACATTTGCAAGAACTAAAAGAAAATTTACACTATGTTCTAACGTTCTCAAAAGAATTTTAAGACCGTGGTCTAACTTTTGTCATAAGACTTCTAATTTATTCAAAAAGATCTCTAGACTGTAATCTAAAAGGTCTATCAGTTACAAAAAAGAAAAAACAAAAAAAAAAAGGTTATGTACTGCGAAAATAATTAACAATTATGAGACAATACTTTATTAACTTGCCCTTTTGGCCATAATTTTTTTTTTACCTTTTCTCTGAAACTTTTTACTTTTTTTTTTCGAAATTAGTGTTCGGCCATAAAATTTTTAATTTCACTTGAAGATGAATTTCAAAATTCTTCGAAAATTTGAAAAAGTCAAGAAAAGGTATTTTTAAAAAATTTTCACTTCAGATCACTTACAAAAATTCAAAAACAGCCCAAAATTATATTTATATCCAAACACAACTCTAATTTTCGAATATGATTTTCAGTTAAAAACAAATTTTACAACTTTTATGTCCAAACGCCCACTTAGATACAACTAGTTGCCTAAGTATTTTCTGATAATTAAATAAAACATTATCAGAAAATCCTTGAAAGTAAAGCTATCAATTCTCATTCCACATTCCCAAAAAATTGCAGAAACAAAACCTTTCTTTTTTTTCTTTTTTACTTTTTTTTCTCTCTTGTAGTATATATATACATTTTAGTATAATTTACACTATCAAATTTTACGTGGATCGGACTCTCCAAAATGTTGATAGATGTGTGCCGAATCCTCAAAAAATAACGTATTTTTAGAGGATTCGACACAAATACGATAACATTTTAGAAAATTCACGCAACATAAATCAAATCCAACCACCAAAAACAGAAAGAAACAAAATAGTATTACTACAAACCAGCAGCAGTAGATGAATACTCTTCGTAATAATCAGAAACTCCAGAAGCCAACCACAACTTCTCATTAAAAGCCTCCATCATATCATCTGGTACAAAAACAGCTCTACAAAGCGGACACGTCATCTGATCATGATCCATCCAACGGTCCACACAGCTCCGATGAAATACATGCTTACAATTTCTCAGCCGTCTGATTTCATCGTCCAACTCGAACTCGTACAGACACACCGCGCACTTCTCCGGCGGGTCCACTATCTCCGAGTACTTCACCACCGGTAAAATCTCCCTTATCAACGCTGCCGACACCGAGTGAAGCCGGGGCACCGAACATGATTCAGGTCGGGTCGGGGATGAAAATTCGGGCTCGAGAAAATCCTCGTGGCCCAGAAGCGTAAGTAGTGTGGAAATGAGTTTTCTAAGGAAATCCAAAATTGTAATAATGTGAAGGAGTAATTCGGGAAGATAAATGTTCGTGTAGCCTAGTGGAAAACCCATAATTAATCTCTATATTTTTTTATTTGCTTTGTGAAAGAATATAAATAAGAAGATGAAAATGAAAGGTGTTTTCTTTGAGTAGTAGTGTGTGTAGTGCGTGAAAAAAATGGAGGAATTAGTTATGGATATAGTGCTGAGCTGAGATTGGTTGTAATGGATGAAATGAGAAGGTGGGAGATTATATAGGGAAGTAAGAATAGAATAAAGCTAAAAAGGCTCAAATTTGTCCTTACAATCTAAAATATAGTAGCAACAATAACAATTGCGTAGACCTCATCCCTGCCTTGAGGTAAAGAGATCATTTCCAAAAAATTCTCGGTTCAAAAAATAATCAAAAGTATAATAATACTAATAATTACCGCTAGCTTTATAAGATTAGAGTTTAGACTAAGGTATAAGAGTTACGTTCGATATGTGAGAATTATCATTGACCAGTAATTTTAGCCGCAATTTAATTAATTTTTTGGCTTTCGCAACAAGGAGATACTGATCGTAAATTCTCGATTTATGATATACGCAAATCTATTTAGTATAGATGAACATGCATCTACATGGGTAGAATTGAATAATTTTCTTTTGAATTGTAGAGTTCATCCATTTTATACTGATGATCTGTCGATGACAAGGTTTGCCAACGACAAGGGCATGAATAGATAATAAATACAACGATTTTTTTTGAACAATCTCGAATAATAGAAACAAAAATTCGAGCATTTTTTAAATGATAAAAATGGATTTGTTTTTCTTTTTTTCGGGTGGAGGTGGGAGTCAAGCGACACTCCTTCATCAGAAAATTACACTATTTTGCTAGATAATTTTTTTTATTTTATGTGTATTTTGTTATATGTTGACTTCTTTTAACTTTTGACACTCTCGATAAAATTCTAAATCCGTCACTAATAATAAGGGATGGTGGTAGGGTTGATTAGTGATAGCCTGATAGGGATGTGAGAGTGTCTATATACGATGATGTCCCATTCGGAGATGTAGGAATGCTGTCGTATGATTTTGGCTGCTCATCTTTTAACACTTTGAACTGTCTATTTTCAGATGAAGAAGAAAAAAAGCTGTCAATTTTTGGATCTACCTTCTTATTTTAGGTTCTGTCTATCCGTTTCAATTTATGTGAATCTATTTGACTGGACATAAAGTTTAAGGAAAAAAGAAAACTTTTAAAATTTACGGTCCTAAATATGTCAGAAAGGAGCTCAATATATTTGTGTGGTTATAAAAGCTTCTCATTAAGGGTAGAATTGAAAGTTTAAGCTAAATTATTTCCAAACTTAAAAAATGATCATCCTTTTTCGACCCGACTAAAAAAGAAATACGTTCACATAAAATGAAACGGATGTAGTATTTGTCTCATTAAAAATAATTGAATTTAGTCTACTATAACAACTAAATTACAATATATATTTCATAAAATTAAAGGTACGTGGTACCTAGTACTCGTGAAAACACCTTAGGTTACAATTTTAAATGCTCGACACAAATTGTCAAGTGATGTTGACTTGTTTTAGTTAGGTACCAATGAAAGGAACATAAGAAAATGACTCATATGAAAGCCACTAGACCAATACGTATATTCAGTACTAGTACTATATATTGGCAATCTCTCGATGTAATTGATTGAAAACTGACCACAAGCCAGCTAACTAGAAAATTGCAAATTCTACATTTTTATAACTTATAGTTTAAGATACTAATTCGAGCTTATTTTTGAACATATTATCTCTAACCTAAAACATCCGTTGAAGCCTCAATATATGATACATATGATACAAATGTATCCTTTAATGATAAAAAGATAAAATTATTCGCCTACGATTTAAATACACGATGAGATATATTATAAGTTATTGCCTCATTCCACTAACATTTGACCCTTATTTGTTTTTCGCAAAGCTCTCCTTTTCTTAGAGTAAGTTGGTTTTGAATGAAAGCAGGTTTCATTCTGACTTTCATAGGAGACATTTACAGGATCTGGATCGGTTAATATGATGGACAGAAATAAAAAAATCTTGCTTCGATTCACTTAAAACAAATTAAATGAAATGTATAAATGAATAGGTTGAGTCAAGTCTAAAACATGGAAGTTTTAAGAAGAAAATATAATACGTGTCATACTTAATTCCTACTTAATCTATCAGAAAGAATGTTATACTTTTTTATTTAAAAATAATTTAATTTTAAATTTTATTTTACTTTTAGTGAGATGATCTATAGACATATAAATTATGTTTATGAATTAATTTAAACCACAAATTTTAAGAATTTTCAATTATTTTTTAAGCTCCATATCCGGTCAAATACTTTCACATGAATTAAGACCCAGAGTAGTAGTTTTACATAAGATATGGAATGATCAAAGCCATGGGACCAAAAAGGAAAGGTCATATGGAAGATTGTGCAATGTTAATAGGCATCAAGTGGGGGAAAATGGTTCCAACTATTGTCACTTTCACAACCCCACAAACTCTTAAGGGAAAACCAAATTGATCAAGATCGACCCCTCAATCATCTTCTTGAAAAAACCATAGCGCAGAGAATACATCATAAAGCTTAGAAATAAAAAAAAACAAATCAAAGGGAACCATGCATTCCTCCCGGGCTGAGCTCTTGCGTGTCCGGAATCCGATCAGATCTACGTGGCGGAGCGAGAAAATTCCATTAGATGTTCAATTTACTAGTGGCGATGCAAGAGTGTTTAAAGTCTATTTTTTATTCATTTATCAATAACACGTAATAGGGTGTTAAAAATCTATTTTTTTAATTATCAATAAAAAGTAATATTTTACCCTATACATAATATACTTTTTCGGCAAAGGGTGTTCAGTTGACCACCCTTGGCGACACATATAGCTTTGCCTCTGCTACCAACGATCGGTGTAAGGAACCAGAACAAGTTTTTATTTTCCTTTGACGTCCGATACTTATTCTGAGGTTCCGATTAATCCAAATTCACATAGCGTAATACTACAATAAATTTGTTGGTGTCACATGTGCCCCAGCTTCGTGGGGTTGCTCCTAATGATATATAAGGCAGCATGTGCACAAGTTATATTTATTGATACCTATAAGCATGCATGCATGTTAGGTGACTAATTATATGTACGTAGTTGCATTATTATGGATGCTTCAATATCACTTTCATGAATTTGATAAGTCTCATTTTATAGATATGAAAAGAGAGAAAATTTCATTTTGGAAATTGGTGTGACAGATGAGTCCCAGCCAACCTGCAGCCAAAGAGCATGGGTTGGACTAATTTTGAAGTGTGACAGTTGCTTAGTAAAGGCTGAGAGACGGATTCAGAATTTAAAGTTTATGGGTTCATACCTTAAACTAAAATTTAATAATAACTTGAATTAAAATTAAATACTTATAGATATTTAATAAGTTTCTTAAAAAATATATTGTGTATGAGCAAAAGTTATTATTAGATTTAGGTATACCCATAAGTAGCATTGTGGGTTCTTAATAAATATATAGCATCTGAATCAGTACTTTTGACGCGTAGTATAAATTTATGTGTAAAAACTACTAAAATTATAATAAATTATAGGCATGAACACATAACTATAAGGTTTTAATAAATTCACTGCTAAGAATTTTAAAAATTGAACCAGTAGAACTTAAATCCCAAATCTGTCTTGCTGAGTATTGAAGTTGATGATTACCAAAGTATGACTAAATGCTCAAAGAACCAGGTCCTCAACATACTCAGGATAAATGACCAGCTCCTAATGTTGATACGTGTACGTCTGTACAAGACAGTAACTTTATCTCAAAGTTACCCATGTCCGAGTTTGGTGGAAGAAAGCTGCTATATGTGATAACGGTCGTCGCTCAAAAAGATACGGATAATTCAGTCAGAGAAAAAAGCCCCAAAGTTTGTGGAATCCTTGGAATAGTAGGAGTCTTATTAAAGAGGAAGATAATTATGAATAACACTCCTAGAAAATCTCAAATTGAAGCGTTTAAATATGACCGACTTTAGACTTCTGAACTATCTTTTGACACATCAAATAAAGAATCATAATTCGTTGACTTAAGTCGAGTACTTGCATTGTATCATCCTGAGTCAGTCTAGTGAATGTATTTTAGGAAATTGAGTTGTAATCGAGTGTCATAAAATAATTAGTGAGTTAGAGTGAGTGTTTTTTTTTTACAAGTTAGAGTAACTTGTCAATCAAATAGCTATAGTAGGAGTACCGAAGAGTATTTAATTATAGTCTTGTAATTGATACATTTTAGCTCATTGTTCTAGTAGAGTTGGAGTTGAAAATCCTACGTGATAGGTCTTGGTTTTTGCACCTTTTGAGCCAGGTGATTTTCGACGTAAAAATCGATTTGCTCATTTTATTGCTTATTTACTTTACACTTAAGGAACACGGTAAAGAGAAGTTTGTTAGTAATCCATACATGCACTCAAACTAACAATTGGTATCAAAGCAGGTTCTCTCATATACACGCTAACACCTAGAGAGATATTTGAAGCAAGATGAGTGCTCCACCCGAAATTAATGAAGCAATCAACTACCAGACTACCCCTGTTCAATGGAAAACATTACAGTTGGTGGAAAGCAAGAATGGAAAACTTCCTGACAGCTGAAGACTATGAACTATGGACCATAGTGAACCAAGGTCCTTTAATTCGTACTAAAAAAATGCACAAAATGAAACAATTCCTAAGGACCCCCCGAATTTGTGGAAGTAGATTTCAGAATGATGGAGAAGAATGCAAAGGCTAAGAAAATCCTTATCTGTGGACTTGGTCCTGATGAGTACAATAGAATTTTCTTGTGCTACTATGCGAAGCAGATATTGGATGCACTCCAAACTGCTCATGAAGGAACAAACCAAGTAAAGAGATCAAATATAGAGCTACTTATGAGAAACTATGTGCTCTTCTCCATGAAGGAGTCTGAGCCCATCCAACATATGATGACTAGGTTTACTATAATAACCAGTGAACTGAAATCACTTGGAAGGTGTTTAACTCAGAAGAGGTGGATAGCAAAGTTCATCATCCCCTGTTCTTGTGCTCATACCATCCCCACCTCCAATTTATCCCCACCTCCAAAACCAACCACCCATGCACTTGAAATTATTGTATAAATAGCTTTAGTTCAAAAAAAGTCAAGGCCACTCCAAGAAAATCTATCAAGAAAGTGCCTGATACTACTACACAGGTAGACACAGTAACTGAGGAATCTGTGGTTCAGGGGGAATCAGTGCTAGTCATTACTGATCAGGTACAACAACAACAACAACAACAACAACAAGCCTAGTAATTTCTCACAAGTTGGGTTTGGGGAGGGTAAGATGTACTCAGCCTTACCCCTACCTTAGAAGGAAAGATAGATTATTTCCGATAGACTCTCGACTTGATCAGGTACAACATCCTCCTTATAAATTAGATATTTTAGTATCTGCTATAGATGTTGCACCCCTAAATACTCTCCCACCCACGGGTGAGAAGCCACAAGTGGAGAAATTCAATGTAGAAAAGAGTGTAGGTGATCTGGGGAATGAGGTAGATACTAATGTTGTGGAGCTTGTGGTTGAGGGGTAAGGAAGTAAAAATCCTGTGCAAAAAGAGGTTGTGATGGCCTTTCATTTAGTTGGACCAAGGATAAGGATGATGATGGGGGTGAAAAAGAAAAGGTTGTGAATAGTCATGAGGAGCATGATGCTCAAAACATAGCCAATGAAGAAGAAATGAGTAAGAATGAGTGAGCTTCTAGAGATGAGAAAGAGAGTGATACAAATGATAGGACATGTGAATATGTTAATGATTCTGCAGAAGAAGAAAATCATAGTGAAGAAGAAGACGGATCTAAAATTGAGGGTGAGGATCAAGAAAAGGTAAGTGAGAGTGAATGAGGTGATGAAGGGAATGAGGAAGAAAATGAAAATGTAAGTGAGGAATCTGAAGGCTCTATGAACATTGGGAACACTGTCATAGCCCCTTCAGAAGAAACATGTGGAGAGACAAGGGCTCAAGAACCTGGGTTTCTGTTAACTCCTTTCACTATAGATGAAGAATTTAGCATTGATGAAGATGATTTGCCACTAACTGAGGTAGGGAAGAAACCTAGGAAGACTCCTGTGAACGCTAAAAGTCAGCAGTCCCAACAAGGAAAGGAGTGGCTCCTCCTGCTAGGACTCGTCTTACAAGGAGTAAAAGAATTGTTGTTGATGCACAAGTCACTAAGGAGTTTAGAAGTGCAATGAAGCCAAGGAAGAAGGTATCAATTGTGGAACCTGTAATTGAGCTGGATGGAGAAGATGAGTCTGACTCTGCCTTGCCGGCTAATTCTTCTACACTAAAGAGAAATGTTGCCAAAGTTACAAAAATTTCCCCTCCTTCTACAACGGCCCGTAGGGGTAAAACAAGAAAGAATGTGACAATTGCAGTTGATCGACTCACAAAGTTCAGGAATAGAAAAGTGCTAAATGGAAAGATTCTTGCGAACATTGGTGAGAAGGGGATAACTTAACTAATTGAAAAACTTGAGCTACAGGGGTGGAAGCACATGTTCGTCAAAGCCTTCCCCACCAATATATGTTCATGCTGTGGTGGAGTTCCATGCAAATTTCAACTTTGATGGGAAGGTAGTCAAGAGTAATGTAGGGGTATTTGAAATGGAGTTTGATGCTGAGGAGATGGGGATGCTCCTGAAAATCTCCTCTTTCGAATTTGACAATTATTTGAAGAAAAAGTGGCCAGCCATAGACAATGATGTTGACACTGCATTGTGGTCACAAGGAAGTTCTCTCAAAAGTTTGAACTGGATGCTCCCCAGAAGGTGTACACGACAGATAGGACTTCATTCCACAAGTTATTGTTTCATTTTGTCAATTCCTACATTCTTTGGAGGTTTGAGAGAAGGCATGAATCTACTCTCCTGGACATGGAGGTGATGGAACTGCTTGACACTAGTTGACCTATCAATCTTCGTATCCCGATGATTCATCATATGGAAACAACTGCATACACATCCAAACCCAAGCATGCTATGCCTTATGGGTTCATGTTGACTGAGTTGTTTGACAAGCTCAACATTGCCTTACCTGAGCTTAAGTTTGAAAACCACAATGATGCTTTGGATGTTGTTACTCTCAAGAAATGTGGGTATGAGGAGATCAAGGCTAGAGGACCCACAAGATCTGCTATTTTACTTGAGAGCAGTAGGGTAACCGAGCTAAGTAAGAGGTTGGAGTTGGCTGTTGAAGAGAATGCCAAACTTTGTGAACACAATGATTAGCTGATAAAGGAAACAAAGAAGCTTAGGGAAGAGCTCACAAGATATAGGGAGGCCCATGCCCAACAGATTTCCATCCTTGTGAAAGCTTTGACCCCCCTCTGCTTCTCACCCATTAACTTGTTCCTTCCCAGTCCTTAGTTTCTTTTGTTATTCCAGTCATGCCTTATCTTTTTTTTTTCTTTCTTTTGTCTTAGTCTGAGTAGTATGCAGTATGCTTAGATTATTTTGTTCTAATGGTGAAGATGAGACCCTGGGCTTGTTTTGGCACTACTTAATGTCTCATCTTGCTCTGCTTTACTTATTTGTACTATATTGGATCTTCAGCCTGTCTGTTTGCCTTGGTATTTCTTAAGCTTGTGTTGTAGCCTATTTGACCTTGAATCTTACATTATCTGTGCTTCATGTCTAATTTTTTTTTGTTTTCGATGATTCCAAAAGGGGGAAGATAAGGTTGGAAAGTTGTGGGTTGTGAACATACATGTCTGTCAATAGTTCTTGTCACTTGTTGTGGGTTCTTTGATGTGATTACCTGGTTCTGCTGTGTATACAGTTTGTCATCATCAAAAAGGAGGAATTTGCTAAGTATTGAAGTTTTGATGATTAATAAAGTATGACTAAATGCTCAAAGAACCAGGTCCTCGACATACCTGCTTAATTGTTTTGAAGAACTAGCTCCTCTAGATAAAGTACCAGCTCCTGATGTTGATACTTGTACGTCTGTACAAGACAATAACTTTATCTCAAAGTTACCCAGGTCCGAGTTTGGTGGAAGAAGGCTACTATATGTGCTAAGGGTAGTTTCTAAAAATGATACGGATAGTTCAGTCAGAGACAAAAGTCCCAAAGCTTGTGGAATCCTTGGAACAATAGGAGTCCTATTAAAGAGCTAGATAACTATGAATAAGACTCCAAGAAGATCTCAATTTGAAGTGTTTAAATATGATCGACTTTGGAATTCTGAACTATCCTTTGACACATCAACTAAAGAGTCATAAGTCATTTACTTGAGTCGAGTACTTGTATTGTTTTCTTCTTGAGTCAGTCTAGTGAATGTGTTTTAGGAAATTGAGTTGTGATCGAGTGTTATAAAATAATTAGTGCGTTGGAGTGAGTATTTTACTTTACAAGTTAGAGTAACTTGTACATCAAATAGCTGTAATAGGAGTACTGGAGAGTATTTAATTACAGTCTTGTAATTGATACATTTTGGCTCATTGTTCTAGTGGAGTTGGAGTCGAAAATCCTACGTGGTAGGTCGTGGTTTTTTCACCTTTTGAGCCGAGTGATTTTCCCCATAAAAATCGTTGTGTTCATTTTATTGCTTATTTACTTCACGCTTAAGGAACACAACAAAGAACCAAATTCGTTAGTAATCCATACGGGCACTCAAACTAACACGTCTTTGTCCGTTGCAACCCATCGCTTGTCATGCTCCGCCAAGAGAAAAATATAAAAATAGAAAAAGAGGAATCAACTACCTTGAAACTATGTCTTATAAGGCCAAGACAAAGTGAACCATATAGGAATTGGAATTATTATTGTTGTTAGCTTACAATCATTTATTCTCCAATCTTGAGAAGATGAATGTGAGTGGATCTAGAATTTAAGCTTTTATGGGTTCATCATTTAAAATTTTTACTATTGAACCTATTATATTTTTAAAGTTATGGTTTCACATCTATTTTTTTTAAATTTAAATTCTCTCCCAATTTAGGAGGATCTATAGTATTCACATCTATTCATTTTGCAATTTTAATGAATATAAATTTTTACTCCGCGTAGAAAGTTATGGGTCCAATTGGACATGTCACTAATACACTACATACGCCTCTGCCTAGTAATGAACCTTACCGTCAACCAATTAATTCGAATTCGCCTCACGTAAGGTTTATCAAAGAGAAATCACTCGTTATACGGATTGTTTTATTCCCGAAATTTAAACCTGAGATCACTAATTAAGCACGAAGGAATATTAAAACTCTATTTGATAATTGTGTGGTGTACGAACCACATCAATTGTATATATTTTGATTATTATATGGTGCAACTACTACCTTCCCCTAGTACAATTATCAAATAATTTTGACAGCAAAAAATTAGACAATAACAAAAAGTTATCAAACTAGTTGTCACGACCCGAATTCCCACCGTCGGGACCGTGATGGAGCCTAACGCTGTACTTTCTAGGCAAGCCAACATTAGAGATTTATAACATAAAAATATTTAAAACTTAAGGAGATCCACTACATTTCAACACATGGAACTTTAATAAAGAAACAAAATTTGCATAATAACACCGCTCATACGATATCCACATGTCTAACCACCCATGATCTAGAGTCACAACTCACGGACTACTAAGAATTTATTACAAGTATTTGGCTGAAAGAAAAGAAATGTATGACTGTTTATGAACTAAAGGAAACAGTAAACGGGCATATAGGAGGGGACTCCAGGAATCTGCGGATGTCGGCAGATCTACCTCGGGTTTCTTGTGCAGAAGTCAGCTATGATCGCAGAATCAGCTCAGACCAATACCTGGATCTGCACAGAAAGTGCAGAGTGCAGTATCAGTACAACTGACCCCATGTACTGGTAAGTGTCGAGCCTAACCTCGGCGAAGTAGTGACGAGGCTAGGACAAGACACACACATATAACCTGAACAGTATAATCATGTTAAAGGCAACAACAATAATGATGCAATAAAGCAGAAATAATGGGAAGGGGACATGCGATGGGGAAATTACAATATAAGGAGTGAGAATAATGAAAATACAAAATTCAAACAATAATCCTTAAACGAATTAAGCAATTAAAACAACAAAGGAAAATTGCACAGCATCACCCTTCGTGCTTTTACTCTCAAATTTACCAAATAAATAAATAGAACGGCACGACATCACCCTTCGTGTATTAAACCTCTCATAATATACACAACATCACTCTTCGTGCTTTATCACTCACAAATCATGGAACATCATCACCCTTCGTGCATTAACACTCATAAAACATAGCACAACATCACCCTTTGTGCTTTACACTCTTCCTCACAATATAAATAATGCATGCACGACATCACCCTTCGTGCTTTACACTTCTCCTCACAAGTCACAGAATAAATAAGAACGGATAAATAGAAGTTTCACAAAGAAGCTAGTACTTTATCAATATTCAGAAGTTATCAACTCTCAGTAAATCCAGATATAAGTCACCAACATCTTTAATAACAACATTAAGCATGGATAGTAGGATTAAAGACTGTAAGATTCACAAAGGATAGTATTCCACTCGCATGATATGACTCAAAAATAATGCATAGATGCTCGTCACCTCACCTATACATCATATTCAACAACCAAACACGTAGCAAATCAACACATAATACCTATTCCCTCAAGCCAAAGTTAGATACGACACTTACCTCGATTCGCAGGCCACTCACTGCTCAAGCACCACTTTTCCCTTAGAATTCACCTCCAACCCACTCGTATCTATTCATGATTAGCTTAATACCATAAATTATCGCTAAAGGAATCTACTTCAATGAAATATTACTGATTTCCCGAATTTTCCCCAAAAAGTCAAAAAATCGACCCCGGGCCCCCTTGGTCAAAACTCGAAGTTCGGACCAAAATCAGTTTACCCATTCATCTTCGAGCCTGAATATGTAATTAGTTTCGAAATCCGACCCCAAATTGAAGTCCAATTTCCAATTACCCAAAAATCCCTAATTCTACCCAAACCCCCCAATTTCTACCATGAAATTCCTAGATTCTAGGTTGAATTCTTGTATAAAGAAGTAAAAGATTGAAAGAAACAACTTAAGGAACACTACCTACGATTTGGAGAAGAAAATGCCTTTGAGAAATCTCCCTAGGCCTCCTAACCTTTTGAAAAAAAGAAAAAAATGGTTGGAGTTCGAATTAAATGAACTCACTGCCCGACCTTCGCACCTGCGGTGCTTGGGTCGCGTCTGCGCATCCGCACGTGCGGATAGGGCATCCGCTTCTGCGAAAAGTAACTGGGCCGCTTGGGCCGCACCTGCGAATGGGCTTCCGCTTTTGTGGTCCCGCTTCTAGGAGAAGGAGTCCGCATCTGCGGAGTATTAAATCCAGGCCTGGGTCACACCTGCGGGCTGTCGCTCGCAGTTGCGACCAAAGGCCCGCAGGTGCGGGCACACCAGATCTGGTGCACTAGCAGCCTTGGTTGAGTTTGAACTCAACTCGCGCATCGCCCAAATGGAACCCGATTCCTCGGGGCTCTAAATCAAACATGCACACCAGTATAAAAATATCATACGGACTTGCTCGTGCGATCAAATTGCCAAAATAATACCTAAAACTACGGATTTAGCATCAAAATCAATGAAATTCTCAAGAACACTTAAAGTTACTATTTCTCAACCGAAGGTCCGAATCACGTCATATAAACTGCGTTTCTCACCAAATTTTACAGACATGGTTTAGATATCATAATAGACCTGTAACGGGCTCCGGAACCAAAATACGGGCTCGATACCATCAAAATCAAGCATTAAGCACATACTTTAAAACCATAAATTTTTTTGAAATTCAATTTTTGTTAAAAATTTATTTTTTGGGCTATGGATCTCAGAATTTGATTCCGGGCATACGCCCGGAGCCCATATTATATTGGCGGACCCACCGGGACCGTCGGAACACGGTTCCGGGTCCGTTTACACAAAGTGTTGACCAAAGTCAACTAAAAATCACTTTTAAATTCCAAAAATTATTATTTATTTTATTTTCCACATAAAGGCTTTCCGGAATTACGCCTAGACTGCACACACAAATCGAGGAGGATTAATATAAGATTTTTAAGGCTAACGCGCATGGAATAAAGTCCTAAAACACAAGATGATCCCTTGGATCATCACAAACTCCACCTCTAAAACAAACGTTCGTCCTCGAACGAACATAGAAAAGTACCTGTACTGGCGAATAGGTGGGGATATCTAGTCCGCATGTCCGAATCGGACTCCCAAGCAGCTGCCTCAACAGGTTGACCTCTCCACTACACTCGAACTGAAGGATAACTCTTCGACCTCAAATGGTGAACACGCCGGTCTAGAATGGCTACCGGCTCCTCCTCATACGTCAGATCCTTGTCCAACTGGACAGAGCTGGAATCCAATACGTAGGACGGGTCACCATGATACTTCCGGACATAGACACATGGAATATTGATGAACTTATGTTAATTCTGGGGGCAACGCAAGTCTATAAGCCACCTTTCCCACTCCATCAAGAATCTCAAAAGGCCCGATATATCTAGGGCTCAGCTTGCCCTTCTTTCCAAATCTCATGACACCCTTCATGGGCGATACTTGAAGCAATACTCTCTCCCCGACCATGAATACCACATCACGAACTCTACGGTCAGCATAACTCTTTTGCCTGGACTGAGCTATTCGAAGCCTATCCCTGTATAATCTTGACCTTGTCCAAGGCGTCCTGCACTAGATCTGTACCCAACAACCGAGCCTCCCCCGTCTCAAACCACACAACTGGAGACCTACACCGTCTACCATATAATGCCTCATAGGGAGCCATCTGAATGCTCGACTGGTAGCTGTTATTGTAGGCGAACTCTGCAAGGGCAAAAACTGATCCCACGATCCTCCGAAGTCTATGACACAAGCATGAAGCATATCCTCCAAAATCTGAATAGTACGCTCAGACTACCCGTCTGTCTGAGGATGAAACGCTATGCTCAACTCAACTCACGTGCCCAACTCACACTTAACTGCCCTCCAAAAGTGCGAGGTAAACTGCGGACCTCGATCAGAAATGATAGACATGGACACACCGTGAAGATGGATGATCTCTTGGATATAAATCTCTACCAACCGCTCCGAGGAATATGTAACTGCCACAAGAATGAAGTGCGCTGAATTAGTCAGCCTATCCACAATAACCCACACAATGTCGAACTTCCTCTGAGTCCGTGGGAGCCCAACAACAAAGTCCATAGTGATACGCTCCCACTTCCACTCTGGAATCTCTATCTGTTGAAGCAAACCACTAGGCCTTCATAATTCACCTGCTGACAATTCAGACACCGAGCTACATAAGCAACTATATCCTTTTTCATCCTCCTCCACCAATAATGCTACCGAAGGTCCTGGTACATCTTGGTAGCGCTCGGGTAAATAGAATACCTAGAACTGTGAGCCTCCTCGAGGATTAACTCACGAAGGCCATCAATATTAGGCACACATACACGACCCTACATCCTCAAAATGCTGTCATCTCCAATGGTAACCTTCTTGGCACCACCGTGCCGAACTGTGTCCCTAAGGACCATCAAGTGAGGGTCATCATACTGCCGCTCTCTAATACGCTCAAACAAGGAAGACCGAGCGACCGTACATGCTAGAACACGACTGGGATCTGAAATATCCAATCTCACAAACTGATTGGCCAAAGTCTGAATATCTGAAGCTAGCGGCCTCTCACCGACTGGAATAAATGCGAGGCTGCCCATACTCACGACCTTCCTACTCAATGCATCGACCATCACATTAGCCTTTCCCAGGTGATACAATATGGTGATATCATAGTCTTTCAATAGCTCCAACCATCTCCTTTGTCTCAAATTGAGATCCTTCTGCTTGAACAGATACTGAAGGCTGGGATGATCCGTGAAAACCTCACACGACACGCCATAAAGATAGTGCCTCCAAATCTTTCAGCGCATGAACAATGGCTACCAACTCTAAGTCATGGACAGGGTAATTCTTCTCATGAACCTTCAACTGACGAGACATATATGCAATCACCCTACCCTCCTACATCAATAGTTCCCCGAGCCCAACACGGGAGGCATCACAATATACCGTGTAAGATCCTGAACCAGATGGTAATACCAACACCGATGCTAAAGTCAAGGCTGTCTTGAGCTTCTGAAAGCTCGCCTCACACTCGTCCGACCATCTGAATGAGGGCACCCTTCTGGGTCAACCTGGTCATCGGGGCTGCTATAGATGAAAACCCCTCCATAAACCGACGATAATAACCCGCCAAACCCAAGAAGCTCCTGATCTCCGTGGCTGAAGTGGGTCTAGGCCAGTTCTTGACTGCCTCAATCTTCTTAGGATCCACCTGAATACCCTCTGCTGATACGACGTGACCCAAGAAAGCGACTGAATCCAACCAAAACTCGCACTTTGAGAATTTAGCATACAACTGAGTGCCTCTCAAGGTCTGGAGCACTACCCTGAGGTGCTGCTCATGCTCCTCCCGAATGCGGGAGTATATCAAAATATCATCAATAAACACAATCACAAAGGAATCCAGTTAAGGCTTGAACACTCAGGTCATCAAGTCCATGAATGCTGTTGGGGCATTAGTCAACCCAAAGGACATCACCATAAACTCATCGTGCCCATACCGCGTCCAAAAAGATGTCTTAGGGACATCGGATGCCCTAATCCTCAACTGATGGTAGCCAGATCTCAAATCAATCTTTGAGAACACTTTGGCACCCTGAAGCTAATCAAACAAATCATCAATCCTTGGCAATGGATACTTGTTCGTGATAGTGACTTTGTTCAATTGCCGACAATATATACACATCCTCATAGACCCATCCTTCTTCTTTACGAACAAAACCGGCGCACCTCAGAGCGAGACACTAGGTCTAATGAAGCCCTTATCAAGCAAATCCTGCAATTGTTCCTTCAATTCTTTCAATTCTGGTGGGCTATCCGGTATGGCGAAATGGAAAGGGGCTGAGTGCCCGGAGCCAAATCAATGCAAAAGTCGATATCCCTGTCGGGTGGCATCCCTGACAGCTCTGCAAGAAATACCTCAGGAAACTCACGAACAACAGGCACAAAATCCATAGAAGGAACCTCAACACTAGAATCACGAACATAAGCCAAATAGGCCAAACACCCCTTCTCGACCATACGCCAAGCCTTCATATAAGAAATAACTCTGCTGGAAAAGTTTCCAGGAGTCCCTCTCCACTCTAATCGAGGCAACCCCGGCAAGGCTAATGTCACTGTCTTGGCGTGATAGTCCAAAATAGCATGGTAAGGTGACAGCCAATCGATGCCTAATATAACGTCGAAATCTACCATATCGAGGAGCAAAAGGTCTACACCGGTCTCAAGACCTTCAATAATGACCACACACCAACGATACACACGATCTACAATAATAGCATCTCCTACGGACGTGGGCACATATATAGTGGCGCTCAAGGAATCACGGGGCACAACCAAATATGAAGCAAAATAAGATGACATATAGGAGTAAGTAGACCCCGGATCAAATAGAACTGAAGCATCTCTATTGCAAATTGAAACAGTACCTGTGATAACAGTATCAAAGGACTCAGCCTCCGGTCTGGCTGGAGAGGCATAACATCAGTACTGGGCCCCACCACCCTGAACCATGTCTCTGGGATGACCTCTGACTGGCCGGCCTCCATCTCTAGCGACCTGACCTCCACCTCTAACAATCTGGACCCTACCTCTGGCTACCTGACCCCTTCCTCTGGTTGGCTGGGCAGGCGGTGCGTAGCTGGTGCCGAAACCATGGCACGAGAACTCTGGTACTGTGAACTAATCGACGCGCGAGGGCAATATCTAGCAATGTGCCTCGGGTCACCACAAGTATAACATGACCTCGGCTGCTGAGACTGTTGGCCGGCAAACTGACCTTGACGACCTGAATAACCACCCTGAAAACTCTAAAGAAGAGGTGCACTGATAGGAGCTGGCTAATCAGAATAAGGCATATAAGGGCCACGACCACGACCACCTGGGCCATCGTGGGATGCCTGAAGTGCCAAATGAAATGTATTGGAAGGATGGACTATACCATAAGTACCCCTGCCTCTAGATGAGGCACCTCTAAATCCACCGGAATGACAAGGTCTCTTGTCTGACCCCTGACCTCCCAATCCAAGAACCATCTCAACTCGTCTGGCCACATTGGTCGCATCCTGGAAAGAGACCTCGCTTCCCGTCTCCTTCGCCATCTGCAATCTGATAGACTGAGAAAGACCCTCAATAAACCTCCTCACCCTATTTCTCTCTGTGGGGAGAAAAAGAATGGCATGACGGGCCAAATCCACGAAATGGGTCTCATACTGACTAACAGTCATGCTGCCCTACTGGAAATGCTCGAATTGACGGCGGCACTCCTCTATCGTAGTGATAAGTAGAAACTTCTCTAGGAAGAGATGCGAACTGATCTCAAGTAAGAGAAGGCGACCCAACTGGTCTAGTCAATAAATAATTTCTCCACCTAGTTCTCCGATCCCCCAGGCTCTACCAAGATTTTCCGTGAATTATGAGACCTAAGCAACCTAGTGCTCTGATACCAACTTGTCACGACCCGAATTCCCAACCTCGGGACCGTGATGGCACCTAACGCTGCACTTCCTAGGAAATCCAACATTAGAGATTTACAATAAAAACATTTAAAACTTACGGAGATCCACTATATTTCAACACATGGAACTTTAATAAAGAAACGAAATTTGTATAATAACACCGCGCATACGATATCTACATGTCTAACCACCCATGATCTGGAGTCACAACTCATGGACTACTAAGAATTTACTACAAGTATTTGGCTGAAAGAAAAGAAATGTATGACTATTTATGAACTAAAGGAAATAGTAAACGAGCATATAGGAGGGGACTCCAAGAATCTGTGGACGTCGGCAGATCTACCTCGGGTCTCCTGCGAGAAGTCATCTATGATCGCAGAATCAGCTCGGACAAATACCTGGATCTTCATAGAAACTGGCAAGTGCAGTACCTGTACAACCGACCCCATATACTGGTAAGTGTCGAGCCTTACCTCGGCGAAATAGTGACGAGGCTAGGACAAGACACACACATATAACCTGAACAATATAATCATACTAAAGGAAACAACAGTAATGAAGCAATAAAGCAAAAATAATGGGAAGGAGACATTGTGGGGAAATTACAATATAAGGAGTGAGAATAATGAAAATACAAAATTCAAACAATAATCCATAAACGAATTAAGCAAATAAAACATCAAACAAAAACTGCACGGCATCACCCTTCGTGCTTTTACTCTCAATCTCACCAAATAAATAATTAGAACAGCACAACATCACATTCGTGCATTAAACCTCTCATAATATACACGGCATCACCCTTCGTGCTTTATCACTCACAAATCATGGCACATCATCACCCTTCATGCATTAACACTCATAAAACATGGCACAACATCACCCTTCGTGCTTTACACTCTTCCTTACAATATAAATAATGCATGCACGGCATCACCCTTCGTGTTTTACACTTCTCCTCACAAGTCAGTGAATCAATAACAACAGATAAATAGAAGTTTCACAAAGAAGCCAGTACTTTATCAATATTCAAAAGTTATCAACTCTCAGTAAATCTAGATATAAGTCACCGACATCTTTAATAACAACACAAAGAATAAATAGTAGTATTAAAGACTACAAGATTCACAAAGGATAGAATTCCACTCGCATGCTATAACTCAACAACAATGCGTAGATGCTCGTCACCTCACCTATACATCGTATTAAACAACCAAACGCGTAGCAAATAAATACATAATACCTATTTCCTCAAGCCAAGTTAGATACGACACTTACCTCGATTCGTAGGCCACTCCCTGCTCAAACACCGCTTTTCCCTTAGAATTCACCTCCAACCCACTCGTATCTAGTCATGATTAGCTTAATACCATCAATTATCGCTAATGGAATCAACTTCAATGAAAAATTACTGATTTCCCGAATTTTTCCAAAAAAAAAGTAAAAAACCGACCCCAGGCCCGCTTGGTCAAAAGTCAAAGTTAGGACCAAAATTCGTTTACTCATTCACCCCCGAGCCTGAGTATGTAACAAGTTTCGAAATTCGACTCTAAATTGAGGTCCAATTTCCAATTTTAAAAAATCCCTAATTCTACCCAAAACCCCTAATTTCTACCATGAAATTCCTAGATTCTAGGTTGAATTCTTGTAAAAAGAAGTAAAAGATTGAAAGAAATAAGTTAAGGAACACTTACTTACAATTTGGGGAAGAAAATGCCTTTGAGAAATCGCCCTAGGTCTCCTACCCTTTTGAAAATAAGAAGAAAATGGCTGGAGTTCGAATTAAATAAACTCACTGCCCAACCTTCGCACCTGCGGTGCTTGGGTCGCATCTGCGGAAAGGAACTGGACCGCTTGGGCCGCACCTGCGAACGGACTTTTGTTTCTGCAGTCCCGCTCCTGCGAGAAGGAATCCCCATCTGCGGAGTATTAAATCCAGGCCTGGGTCGCACCTGCGGGTTGTCGCTCGCACCTGCGACCAAAGGCTCGCAGGTGCGTGCACACCAGATCTGGTGCGCTAGCAGACTTGGTTGAGTTTGAATTCAACTCGCGCATCGCCCGAATAGCACCTGAGCCTTCGGGGATCTAAACCAAACATGCACACCAGTCTAAAAATATCATACGGACTTGCTCGTGCAATCAAATTGTCAAAGTAACTCCTAAAACTACGGATTTAGCATCAAAATCAATGAAATTCTCAAGAACACTTAAAGTTACTATTTTCTCAACCAAAGGTCCGAATCACGTCATATAAACTCCGTTTCTCACCAAATTTCCCAGACATGGTTTAGATATCATAACGGACCTGTACCGGGCTCCGGAACCAAAATACGAGCCCGATACCATCAAAATAAAGCATTAAGCACATACTTTAAAACCATAGATATTTCTGAAATTTAATTTTTGTCAAAAATTCATTTCTCGGGCTATGGATCTCGGAATTTGATTCCGGGCATACACCCATATCCCATATTTTATTACGGACCCACCGGGACCATAGGAACACGGTCCATTTACAAAAAATGTTGACCAAAGTCAACTAAAAATCACTTTTAAATTCCAAAAATTATTATTTCTTCTATTTTCCACATAAAGGCTTTTCGAAATTATGCCCGGACTGTACACGCAAATCGAGGAGGATAAATATAAGATTTTTAAGGCTAACGAGCGTTGAATAAACTCCTAAAACACACGATGAGCCATTGGGTCATCACACTAGTTTATTTTGTTTCTATAGAGTTTTGAATCTTATATATATATATATATATATATATATATATATATATATATATATATATATATATATATATATATATATATATATATATATATATATATCATTTACATAAATTATGTTCTTTTTCATATTCTTGCTCTCTGAGGAAATTATTCGATAGATCTTTAAAAATTATAAGAAATGACTAATGATAAAGTGTAAGTTTTGTATTTCAGCTTGGCCTATAATATATATTGAGATATTTTAAGAAATGTGTATAAAGGAGTAGGAAAATCAACTGAGGATATGCAGTGGACTATACCTATGGACTACTCTACACAACATTCCGTTCCTCTTTGAAAATCAAAAAGAGCAACCAACAGAGCCTATGGACTATACCTTACGTGAGCTGGGCACATTAAATGAAAGTTATAAGGTCAGCCTATCAACTGAGGATATGCAACGCATTTACCACCCTTGGAAACAATCAGTTATCATAAAACTCTCATGGAAACGTATTATGCATCAATACCTACGAAGGAAGGTCCAAGATCAATGGAAGTTAACTGAAAACTTTCCATTAATCGACTTGGGTGCTGATTATTACATAACCAAATTCACAAAGGAAGAAAACCTAGCTAAGGTCCTGCACCAAGGTCCGTGGTTCATCAATGGACACTTTCTTTCTGTCCAAAAATGGGTGCCAAACTTTGTGGCATCTGAAGCCAAACCCCTTAATACTGCTATTTGGGTTCGTCTTCCTCACCTTCCGACTGAGTTCTATGATGGATTGGTCCTTTGGAAAATTGGGAACACCATTGGACGACTGCTTAGGATCGATGCATACACATCGTCCACCCTAAGAGGCTGCTATGCTAGAATCTGTGTAGAAGTCCCCATGGACCAACCAGTTAAATCTTTTATTTTTATTGGGAAACACAAACAATCCATTAAGTATGAAGGAGAAAATTTTCTATGCAAAAAATGTGGCAGACTTGGCCATACAAGCCCACATTGTCCTCATTCCATGTCAGCAACGGTTCCAAAAGACCAGGAAAGGCAGAGTTATCAGAAGATCCAACACCACCCTTGTGATGACACCTGGGAAACAGTCTCCTTCAGAAAACACAAAAACAGAGGCACAAGACCAAAAATAGAAACTCTTAATAAATCAGAAACCCCAAGTATTAATGTAAGGATCTTCAATGCAGACACGGGTAAGTTCCTTCAAGCCCAGAAATTAAAATCATTGAAAAAATTACTAGTGATAAAACAGTGAGATTAAAAGATTTAACCAATAACAACTCCACTTTTAATAAAGAAAACCCTATTCCCACTAAATATAATTTTCAATCCTTGTTCTTATCGCCCACAGACCCAAATGAAAACCAAGACCTAATGGTTTTGGAGGAAACTTCTGACCAATGCATGGAGGATAAGTTGTGCTCTAACCCCCATACAACTTACACGTGGAAGACCCTTCTAATCCCCCTTCCTTCATGCCTCAATCATCAGCTAAGCCTAGACTTAGCAATATTCAACCAGTATGTAATTCACCCATAGGAGCCAGCCGTCTAATACAATCCACTACCAAAGCCAACCACTAATCGAGGCTACCTCTAATCCTACCACTAATCTTCCACGCCCATTGGGTGACAAACTTCCTAACCCTAATACACTCCCAATACACTTGTCTACCCCCTTACTAAAATTTGAACAAATGGACACTTCCTTAAACAACACGTCTCCTACAAAATCTTCAGATGAATCTCTTACGCTTCCCCACTCGAATCCCATGCAACTGGATCCTACCCCTATAAAGTCACCTTTTGTATCACGTTCAATCCAGTGTGTAGACGGTACAAGTTCCACTATAAATCACAAAGAACCTCAAAATGCCAAGACTCCCTCATTCACTGAGAAGGAGAAACAGACTTATCCAAGTTCTCCATCAAACACCTCGCCCAACCATGAACAACCTACCCCCACTTCCTCCACAAATACAAAATCCAACAATTTACTACACTTTGCCTCCACTACCCCCAAACTACCAGCCTCTAAGTTGGATGGAAGCGGGACTACTGGGCCATGCGGTCTCCTTTATTATGGAGATCAATGGTCAGGACACAGTCATAGTGATACAAAACACCTCTTACTTGGCTCAACTTATATCGGAGGGGGTGAGGTTAGCAATGAAAAACTTCATGACCCAAACTTGGATAAACAACGTGCTTCAGTCGCTAGCTCCATCTATGAACTTCAACCTCCTTCAAGCCATGCAAAACCACTGGAATCTTCCACCACGAGCAACCCCTCAGATTCCTGCTCCCAACCAACTGGATCTCCCTTTCTTCATCCCAGAGGAGATCTCCCTGATTAGTCCCATTCTAATTCCATGGGATACCCATGTAACTCAGGANCACTTCAACATGCTAAACCAGATGGCGAACAATCCACCTCCCAACGAACCAGGTCAAGGAGGAAACCCAATGGAGGAGGAAGACGAATTGGAACCACTAAATACGGAGCTGAGTGTGGAGTTTGAAAACCTAAACAAGGTAAAGGTTCTTCTGTTCAAGGAAAATATGAGCAAAAAGTTCATATTCAACTGGCCCCCAACAATGTACAAATGCTCCATGGACATAAGGCCACCAAGGGACCCAATGGTGGGCTCTCACGCAGCGATCCTAGTTCTATGCAGAAGAATGAACCCCAATCCCTCTCTGGATGCAGTGACCAACCCCAACCATCAAAATCCAATGAAGATGAATAGAGCCACTAGCATCATTTTCTTGAACGTGCTTGGAGCTAATAATGAAGATTTTCGCAGGAACTTCAGGGATCTTATTGACACCCACAAACCCTGCTTAGTAGCCTTGCTTGAAACTAGGATGTCGTCCCATGCAACTTTGCTCAATGATTATAATTTCACTGAAATGATCGAGGTACCAGCTGGAGGCTTAGCTGTTCTCTACGATCACAAAATTATTACTGTGAACAACTTCACTAGGAGGGGCCAGGAGATCCATGCGATGATTGAGGTAATTCCCTAAAGATTTTCTTGGCTCCTAAGTACTGTTTACGCTAGTACATATGTCTACAAAAGAGAATCTATGTGGAACTACCAAGAAAATATTGCTAGTAATTTTAATGGTGCATGGTTATTGGGAGGAGACCTTAATGATATAACCATGGCCTCCGAAAAATTTGGGGGTAGGTCGATTAGTCATACTAGAACTTCTAGGATTTGGAATCACATAAACAATTGTAAACTAATTGACTTAGGTTACAAGGGTTGTAAATATACTTGGTCTAATCACATAAATAGACACAAAGGCCTAATCATGGAAAGATTGGATAGGTTTTTGGATAATGAAAATTGGCTAAGTCTCTTCCTAGGATCAACCATTACGCACTTGCCTAAAACTTACTCGGACCACAACCTCTTACTACTTAAGCTCAACTCCTTCTCTGGTGCCCCTATGCATAAACCATTTAGGCTAAAAAATATTTGGTGCACCCACCCCGAGTTTACTAGCATAGTATAGTCTCACTGGGCCAATAACGACTTGAAATCGGCCACCCATGATTTTGTTCTCAACATCAAAAACTTGAGTAAGAATACTTTTGGGGACATATTCAAAAAAAAGAGAAATTATTGGCTAGGCTAAATGGCATCCAGTGCTCACCTCATTATGCTACTAGTTTATTTTTATAAGACCTCGATATTTCCTTAAAAAAAGAGTACAATAATTTTCTAAAATTAGAGAGGACTAATGGAAACTTAGATCAAGAGTAAATTGGCTAAATGATGGAGACGCAAATACCAAATTATTCCATATTAGTGCCTCTAATAGGAGAAGGCGAAATCATATCAGCTACTTCAAAGACAACTCAGGAAACTGAATACATAACCATAAAAAATCCTACTTTGAAGAAGCTTTCACTACCTCTCACCTTCTCTCAAAAAATATTAATTTCCCAAATTGTTTCGATCACCTAGACCTATCTTGCCTAGATAGACCAATGTGTGATAATGAAATCTATAAAGCCTTGTTTTCCATCAAACCCTATAAAGCCCCGGGTCCAGATGTGTTCCATTTATTCTTCTACCGACATTATTAGAAAATAGTAGGCCCGAGTGTCATTAACTATTGCCAAGAGGTATTCTCTTCTCAACAAATCCCCTTGGAAAATAATAGCACCTACATTTGCCTCATTCCTAAATTTTCCAATGCCAATAATCTTAAAATTTTTAGGCCAATCAGTCTTTACAACAAAATCTATAAAGTTAATTACAAAAATTATAACCAATAGATTGAAACCCCTGCTGGACAAGATCATTAGCCCCTTTCAAGCAAGCTTTCTGAAAAACAGGCGAGCTAGTGATAATGTCATTTTAATCCAAGAAATCATGAACAATTTCAGGAAAAGCAACAGTAAGAATAGAAAAATGATCCTCAAACTCGACTTAGAAAAGGCATTCGATAAACTTGAATGGTCCTTTATCCATAAAACATTGCTATACTTTAATTTCCCCCCAAGATTACGTCCCTTATCATGTCATGTATCACAACTAGTACTATGTCTGTGCTAGTCAATGGTATAACCACGGAATGGTTCGCCCCAAGTCGTGGTATAAGACAAGGTGACCCCATGTCGCCATATATTTTCATTCTATGAATGGATTTGTTTACTAGATATATTAACCATCAAGTAGACATTAATATGTGGGATCCTATCAAAGTCTTTACTAATGATATGGCTATCTCCCATCTTTTTTTCGCAGATGATCTAACACTGATGAGCCACATTAATAAAAAGTATTGTAACACTATTCTCACAGGTATTAATCATTTTTGTAGTTTGTCAGGACAATCCATAAACCTAACAAAGTCCAAAATCATCTTCACCAAAAACTGCCCAAAAAATTACATGAATGAAATATCAAACTTATTTGGAATCAAAACATGTGATTCTTTTGGCAAATATCTTGGTTTCCCAATAACCAACTCTACCCCAAAGGCTAAGGATTTCCAGTATATCCTAGACAATATGAGATCAAGGTTAGCCATTTGAAAATCGAGCTGCCTAAATATTGCTGTCAGAACCACGCTTGCTGGCTCTACTCTTGCAAGCATCCCTAGCCACGTTATGCAATATACTCTCCTCTCCACAAGAACTCTAAGCTCTATCGACAAAATAAAAAGAGATTTTATTTAGGGTACTACGGACTCCAAAAAGAAACTCCACCTTATTAGCTGGGATACAATCACCCTGGACAAGGGTAAAGGGGGTTTGGGACTATGAAAGGCAAAATCCAAAAATTTAGCCTTACTTACTAGTATGGCACGGGGGCTCCTTAACTATCCTCAAGCTCCGTGGGCTAACGTTCTAACACAATAGTTTGTCAACAACAGAAAAAAATCCAAATACTCCCACACTTGGAAAAGTTTCCTTAAAGGTTGGCATATCTTTAACAAAGGATGTCTGTGGTCAATCCATACTAACTCTTCCCTTCCCATTTGGAGTGCTAGGTGGATCCCAAATATCCCTCCTCTTTGAAGTAGCATATAAGGTCCTTTAAACAAAAACGACCTCAATATAAAAACTAGTGATCTTATAGTAAACAACAATTGATCGTTTGATAAGATGTCCTTCGAATTACCTCCCAATATCATTAGCAACATCACCAACATTACTTTTCCCATCAATCGTCCCTACGATTGCCTACTCTGGGAAGCCAATTCAGATGGTGCATTCTCCACAACATCTTGCTATACCTTGATAGAGAAATAGAATCCTTACTTAAATTACTCCAACAAAGACTTCACATGGGTATGGGAAGCCCACCGCCCAAATAAAATAAAATTTTTCCTCTGGAATGTTGCCACAATAGACTCCCCTCCCGTTCCTTTATCTACCATATAGGTATGAATATGGATAAATCTTGCACCGTGTGTAGGTCGGGTGAGGATGAAACCTTACCCCATATTTTCTTACACTGTAGAACTATTAAAAACCTTTGGAACTCACTCAAATGGGACAGTGTTGTCCAAAGTGACGTTAACCAGAATTGGCTAGAGGCAATTCGACAAAGAAACACTCAAGTTCCCTCAAACAACATCAACTGGAACCTCCTCCTTCCTTTCCTTCTCTGGAAAATTTGGATAAATATATATTTTAATCTGGAAAACAATTCTATCAAAATGCTCTCTCTAAATAACATCATCAATCAAGCATCTGAGTTCCACTTACTAACGGAAAGAGAAAGCAACCATGAAAAGAGACTCAGCTGCAACACCAATTGGAGAAAGCCACAGTTAGGCTGGTTCAAACTAAACCTCGATGGTGCTCATAAAAAATCAACGAGTGGAATAGGTGGAGTGGTGCGTAATCACAACGGCTACTGGATAATGGGCTTCAACATGAAAGTGCAAGCCGTCTCAAGCACCCATGCAGAACTCCTGGCACTTCAGCAAAGTCTCATGTTTGCCATGGAAAGAAACCTATTTCCAATGGAAATCGAAACTGACTCAATACATGTACTACAACTCCTTGAGAATGGAAATTCTACATTTAACTCTATTGTCCATAATTGCAGATGGTTGCTGTCCAGGAAGGAGAAGGATTTAGTGGTCAGCTTCAGAGAAGGAAATGAAGTAGCAGACTTGCTCGCTAAGGAAGCTGACAGTCAGACTATCATCAATAAACTTGTTTGTTTTGTTATGCCTCCTCCGTTTGTCGTGGCCAGGATGCTGGCGGACAGGGATCGAGGTCTTAGTAGGAAATTAGTTCTTAAAAGCACGTGTAGAACTCTAGCTACTTTTGAAAATCAAAATGCCATAGACGACATTAATGCTGTGGACCAAAGAACTAATGTTTGCTAGTTTTATTTAAATAAAAGTTCCAATCGTTCAAAAAAAAAAAAGAGTTCATTATAAGTGTTTTTCTACCTTGAATTTTTTTTTTCAAGAAAATATTTGTTAACTCTATCGACAGATAAAGTTTTTATTAAAAATTTATCGCAAGTAGAAGCTTTTGGTAGTTAATTTATTGCCTCCTTACTTTTATAAGTAGATAATCCATATTTTGTGTGTATGTTTACATTGGAGCTCCGGCTAATTTGAGTTTGTGCCGCTTACCACTCATTACAGGGGAAAATGCTCCCTACAAAAATTTTGTTTATTCCCAAAGTTGGAAATTGAGACTTCTGGTTAAGGGTGTAGCGATCTTATTTGTGCCATCACAATCGTTAGTGTTATTTAAAATTCTTTATATCATCAAGAAATGAAAATTAAGCTCACTAATCAAACTAACCAGTGGCACTATGACTTTATAAGCAGCAAGTTAGGCGTTAAGCCAGCTAACTCCCACCATTACGATTTTATTATAGTCTTTAGTACTGAATCATGAATGTTTTGAACCCCACTTGCCTTAAGTAATGATTAAATATTAAAAATTCAGCCGTATTTATAAAAATAAAATTCTTCCATGATTAAGTGGTTAGTTCCAAACATTTGGATGATTATCATAATTAAACTATCAGAAGCTGAGTCTAAAGTGTAGGATTGCAAGGCATTTATTCAGATATTGTCTTTGTTGATAAGCATGAGTTTTGAAAAGATTAGTTGATAAGCATGTGTTTTGAAAAGATTAGTTACCACGTTATTAATGAGACATTTTTCAACAACTTGCATCTTAAAAGGTTTATATTAATCACGCTTAGTTGTACATGTGAGTAAAGGCCAACCTGGTGCACAAAGTATCCCGCGTTTACGCAGGGCCTGGGAAAAAGCCGCACCTCAAGGTGCATGATGTAGACAACCTATTTTAATGCAAGTATTAGTTGCTGCTTTCACGTTCCGAACCTGTTACTTGTAGGTCACAAGGAGACGAGTTTATTGTTGCTCCAAAGAACCCCTTTATTAACTTTGGAATTCTGATGGATCCGATGCGTTAATGCTAATATAATCACTTGGGGAAAGATGTGGAGCTAGAGTTTTAATCACAATTAATTAGACGTGAAGATTTCTCGAATCCAACTTTAATAAGTGGAAGAAACCTTATAATTTAACTTGAAATCTCTACTCTAAATTAAAGTCTTCGATCTTTATAACATGACTAAGATTTTATTTTTCGAGTTAATTACTATCATTGAATTGTTTTCAGCAGTGCATGCGTGAAGATTTATCCTTATCAACTTTCCCCTTATTGTGGAAATAATTAAAAAGAATTTATATGAAAAAAATTCCATTATTTCTATGTAAGTTTTCTTCGCTTTTCCTTTATCTTTTGTCTTGTCATTAGATTAATGTCCAAAGTGGCGTGGCACTTTAGGGAAAAATCACAATATGACTTTTAAATATTTTGTATTGTTAACTATTATGACATATAACACTTTTTATGTAGTCTCTCTATATATAAATTTTATTTTCAAAATTAAACTTAAAATATTTATACTCGAGTTCACATAAAAAATTAAATAATTTAACCATCATACTTCACATAAACGATAATAGAAAGAGTATTAGTTAATTTACTTGGTTAAAAAGAGCCTAGAACATAGTTGAAGCAATATCGTGCATAATTGAACACGAAATGTTTATCGAAATTTATATCCTTTATAAGTGTATTATATATTGGATAAAATCATAATTACAATTTACAATTACGTTACAAGTTTCGGTATTTCTGGTGTTCATTATTTGACCTATTTATCTAATATAAAATTATTCACCACAAGTTGTTAAAAAGCTACTATAAATTTTCAAAAATTTTGATTTCTCATTATGTTCATTATATGGCTTTTATATAAATACAAGAAAATTTTATTATTTCATTTATTGCCATGACAAGGGATGTAATGAATCTCATTTTCAAGTTTTTAAGTTATTATTATATCAATTTTTCAAATTTATTTCTGTATAATTTTATCTAATATTTTAGAACTTTGAATTAAACAATTCAAATCTTCATATCTGTCCGTAAGGTTTTTGATAATAGAATCAAGGTAGTGTACTGAAATGTCAAATTTGTACTCGTCGTATACTTTACTTTTTATCTTATAATAATATGAATATTTGGCATTTAATTCTTGGGGCTTAAAGCAGAAACTTTAATGGCCTTACCTTGAGCTAGTCATGCCCTTTCTTTCTTTTTCAAATCTGACTAGATATATAATTACTATTTCTATCCATGGAATTGAAGAATCAGAAAAGCAAGAAAGTGGAGAAAAGAATAAAAATCAAGAATTTGAACCAGATGAAAATAGCAATGCAGAGGAAGAAACAGAAAAATGAGGGTCTGACTATGAATTCGAAATTGTGGTTCAAAATGATGCAGGGGATAATGTTACAAGTCTGGAGGAGGAGGAAGAGGAAGAGGATGAACTCACTTGTGGCGCAATATGTCAGCTGGCTCAGATTATTCTTTTTGTGCTGTATTCGGTTGCAGGAAGAGAGTAATATCTTTAGGATCAAATCTCATGTGTTAGGGAACAAAAAACAGTTGTTTTTGTTCTTAGTATTAGCCTATTACTACTTGCTTAATTAATTGTGTTTCTAAAGGTTGCCACCGGACTGGTTGCAAATATTTTGTGGAATGAATAAAAAATAGAACTTTTGCTAGTTCATGTTTTTGGTTTTATTTGCTCTTTGTTTTATTGTCTGACATCATTTTTTAAGGCCTTTAATTTGGGAAATTAACAACTACCTTTTTATGTTTGTCATCGATTGAGTTGGACATCTTGATCAATTGTTGGCCCACGAAAGGAAATAGTTTTGAAGATTGACAAAGGAATTCCAAGATGAACCAGGTCCATCACAGGTGACATAGACGAGCAGAGTCAAAGGCACATGAGATGCACATGCAGGAGATAAATGTATTCTGGTAAAATTGAGATATATTCTGATCGAAAAGATTGCAAAAACGAAATTGGAGAAGGACTCCTTATTCAATAAGAACATAATCTAAGATAAGGAAAGATTTAGGAGTTGAGTTTGACTAGAACTCTTCTACCAAGGAAGAGTTGCATTAGGATTCTAGTTAATTCCTTATCTACTAACTCCTATAAATTGAAGATTGTTCTTATTGTATACAATCGCATAAAGATAGAATTGAAGCAAGAATTGAAAGCAAAATTACCAGAGAAAGTTTGCAAGCAGAATCCTTGTGCGACACAAAGGCTACTGACCAGCTAGATGAACCAGTTCCATTTGTGTTTTTACTTTACTGCATTTATTATTCCGCACCAGTAGAAGTTGGAACACCAAGAAGAACCAGGTTTTTCTATTGAGACAACACTCGAAAATTGGACACCACACAAATCACCCTCCTCCCCCCTCTTGTGTGGTATTGAAGTATAAAACATCATTTGGTATCAGAGCAGGTTATCCTTGAAGAGGCTAACACCTTAGGAAAAGATCAAGATCAGTGCACTACCTGAAAAGTGTAAAGAGAAATTCACCACTAGGCCACCACTATTCGATGATCACTTGCAGATGACTGATGGATGCTTCAAATGTGTTAAAAAGAACCACATGATCAAGAACTGTCCTATGTGGGAAGTCGAGTGGAAAAAGGAGAAATCTAAAAAAAGGAACAGAAAGAAGGAACAGATTCATGACAAGAAGAACTACAACAAAAGGTCATCCAAAGCAATGGTTGCTAAACGAGCTCTTATAGCAGTTCGAAAATCTGAAGATGAACCTGATGAAGAATCCGAGATAAGTTTTCTGGACCTTAAGGATAAACTTAAACTCTTTTCTAAAGATAGACTATTTGTATTGTTGCTAATTTTAATTGATGCATCTAAGAATATAAGTTCTGAAAAAGAACAACTGTCAAAAGAGTGTAACTTTTTAATAGCAGAATGCAAGAATTTAGAAATAAATATTTGTAAAACTGAAAAGGAAAATACTACATTGAAGAACCAGGTTCATGCACTTGATACAACTGTCATAGAACTTAGATCTGAAAATCTAAAATTGAAGTTAGGAACAGCTAAATAAATAACTAGTGACATACAACTCTCACTAGAAAAAGATTTAGGAAAGGTAAAAGATGAGCTTTATAAAAAGGATGAACTGGTAAGAACCCTGAAGGAGGATTTGACTAAGGTTAAGCATGATCTAGACAGAACTTGTAAACGGAACAGGTCCTCTGATGCATTTTCATGGCTACAAAAACAGCATAAGCAACAGAAGAGGACTTGGCTTTGGGAACTCTACATCTAAGTGGGATCCCAAAGGCAAGTACCTCACACTCCCTGAGAACAAGATTTGCACACACTATGGTAATATTGGTCACTATAAAAGTGAATGCACTGCAAAAGAGAAGGCAAGTCAGAAGAACAAAAAATTTGTTCTAGGGAAAAATAGGTTGCCAAGTTGGGATAAAAAGAATGTGATTTATCCTTTTGCCTATAGAAAGGGACCCAAACTAGTTTGGGTTCCTAA